>BRZM01002046.1:10947-35947 GCA_033238685.1 Lates japonicus
CACATACTGCTGTGGGGACATGTTATAAAGTAAGGGTATTTTGTTGGGAGGACTTTTACAAAAGTGATATTACTGTATAAAACAGTATTTCATTTCTGGTGACATTTTAATAATGGACTGAGTTTTTACCAGAAAGATACATTAGAACATGCAGCACAATAACACTGTCCTTACATTTTGCATGGTTTTGATGTTATCAACTTCACTAGATTAACCTCATGTCCATGAGGTTTTAGATCAGTGTGTGCCACAGTGCTGGTCAGCTGGATCAGGCTGCATCCTAGTGAATCAACAGAAGCTACCAGCTCTGTGGTCATTCCAGTTTTGTTTCTGTCACAATTTCGCATGTTTCACTGCAGATATTAATAGACAAGACAAGTTACCGAGTTGAACTGAAGATTCATTCTGTCACTCCACAGAGATTAAGATGGAAACTGATCACTTTTGAATACACTATGAAGTTAAATCATCAGGGCCATCCAATGTCTGATATGATGAAGAGAAATAGAGGAGTTGGACTTATGGTGCCATCAGTTAGGAAAACAAAGAGAATGTAAAGGTCTCTGTGCAGACGAAGCAGACCAGTGAGAGGAGAGATCTGCAGCAGAATTTGGTGAGATCCTCACTGCCTTTTCTGCTAAACTGACCTTTAATGTTTTTTATAGTTTTATGGATTTTAAAATTGTTAAACCAAGGCAAGTAGCCCTTCCTAAGCCATCCCAGTCTGAACTGTGAAGTTTAAAGAGTCCATGACAGTCCAAATGCACAGTTCCAGATGGCATCATGTTTATAGTGGAAACATTCAGATCTGCCTGTCCTTGGTGAACACCAGCTGGTTTTAATAGGAAATGTCAACCCAGCTCTTTCTCCACCACACTTGCAGTTATAGCTGTCCACAGCAGAGGTACCAAGGAAAAGTAAACATGCAGACATTAACGGCCTCATTTGATCCCCTGGTGTGCTATTCTCCACACTACTAGTGCCAGCAGGAAAGTAATGTAGTAGCTGCAGTAATGTAGATGTGTGTTTTACCAAGAGTGATCCAGCTGCAGTCCCAGGAAAGGACGTGCTGAAGGACAGCCAATAGACCAAAAAAGACCAGAGGAAGCTGCTCTTAGCCATGCTACAGCTCTATCTGCCTGTCAGTTTGTAGAGATGGAAGCGGTACTGGGCTACAGAAAAGAGAATAACACAGAAATGGTGATTAATAATTCTGAATCTCAATTAGCAGGTGTTGAGTAGAGCTGGCAGCAGGAGGCTGTCACAGATCAGACCCACACAGCATCACAATACTCAGAGCACTATTAAAGATTAGAAAATTGAATTCATACTGATATAGGAGGAGATATTACATCATAAACCTATGTCTTGTACCAAGGCAGCAGAACCAGAGGATGGTCTAGGTCTGATCCAGTCCTGACTTGTTTCGCCAGAGGTGAAAGTTTGAAGTCTGAGAGCCAGTTCCTGCCTCCCATAATAATATCATTAACAAATACAAAGTGAAGACCACACACTTATCCTCTGGCCCTTAGATACAGTTTTACAATCCAGTCAGCCCAGACGCCTGAATTCAACAGTTTATTACCAGTGTCAGGCTGTGTACAATTGGGATCTTCCTCATCACGCTAGTTTTTAAACTGAATGAAAATAATAGAACAACGTGGAGCACCATCCCAGGATCTTTTATTTAGCGCATCCCAGAACCTGAGGTATTCCAGGACCCACCTTCACACCTGGTCCACCGCACTTATCAGCCTCCCCGCTGACTGTGTGGGACTGCTTGAAGGCCTCTCTGCTAATTCAGACTGTTAATTGCCTTATCATGTTTGAGTGTTCTCTGTTTGATTATCATCTGACGAAAATCACCAATCTAAAACTAAAGACGGCAAGAGACTAGAGTCAGAGTTTCATCTCCTGGTGTTTCAGTGTCTCAGTGATCAGCCCACGTTATTATTCTATTTTATGTTCCTGCCACAGAATCTAATATAGCTGCCATTAGTTTATGGGTTAAATGTCGTTGAAACTTTATCGTTATTTCTAACTGTTTTTGAGCCTGCTCTTGTTCCTGCAGCACCTGGTTTCTGTGATCACAAACTTTCATCCTAATATTAGCTGTTGTACCGTGGCTCGCGAAGCTTAGAGATGGAAAATGATTGGTCTCTATTCTGGTTGTGGAAGCACCATTCATTAATTCCTCTGTTCAGCAGAAACAACAAACACTGCAACCGCAGACTGCAAACAGCAGCAACACTGTTCGGGAGGTGAGAAAATCCGTGAAGATCACCCAGTCCAGAGTAAGTGTCTTGCATCCAAGAGTTTCAGTCTTAACGTGAACGCTGACACATTCTAGAAGTCTCTGCTCTGTTTAATACTCAGACGCTGCTGGCTGCCGGTCTAGAGAAGAAAAGCTTAGATGAAGGCTAGTTGTCGCAGTAGAGGCTTGATTTGAAATGTAAACAGCCTAGAGAGACTTGTTCCCACATTTGGTGCTTCTAATGTGTTTTATATTATTTGTTCGTAATGAAACATTCCACTCAAACAGGATGGTGTTTTTGTCAGAACTTTGGAAAAAAGGTCGAAACTGATCCTGAGCTAGTGAGATGACTCTGCCCTCCTGGTTCAGTGTCCAGCCAAGGCGCAGGTTCCTGCAGCTTGTCCTCCTCCTCTCCTGTTCTTCTCTGGGGCTCTCACCAGGTATGTTCACCGCCTGATCAATGAGGTTGACCAGCACCAGAACTGTTAACCCCTGTCTGACTTTGTCGCAGGCCACTGATGGGGTTTCCCATGTTGTGCCTTATGTTAGCAATGCTGTGGATGTCTATCCTCATTTTACTTGATGTTACCAACATGCCGGAAAGGCAACATCGCTGATGGTTGTATTAGCTGCTGTGCCGCCACTATTGCGCTGGGTCTGCTGTCACCGTACTAACCATCCATCTCTACCCTTAAACCACCTGGCCAGTGCTAAGAAAAGGTGGATGCTGTGCTGCCCTGGCTGTTTCCTGTCATCAGCCCAGGTCTGTCCATCCTTGAGGGGACTGCACCATCCATGTGGTAATACAGCTGATAGTCTGTTTTGAAACAGAACATCCCTCTGACCGGCTGCACTAGTGAAAAGCTATCATTATGGTAAAACATGGCAACACACTGATGGTTACTGAAATCTGCACCCCTCTGATCAGATCATTGCTCTATCAGCCCATCATGGCGAACCCAACCACAGCCCCCAACACCGATGAAAGAGCCAAACACTCCTGTCCACCGAGCTCCCTTTGTTTCAGTGAGCCAGCTCCACCAGTCCAGCAGGTGGCAGTGCAACCGGTCTGTGCTCACTGCAGGCATTTGAGAAGGAGGTCATGTGATGCCCGGTTTGCAGCCCCATCAGCTGCAGTTTTGGGTTTCAGCTGAGGCTATATATGCTGTTCTGTTTGATTCAGACAGTGGTGAACATCATCACTGATCAATCACTTCATCCAGAAAACTAAAATCATTTAACGCATTAGATTTGTTGCTCATCACTGCTACACTGGGTTCATAAACCATTATCTCAGTCTCTTTATTAGAATATAAAACTAGATAATGCGAGGCTTGAAGAATTGAAAAATCGTCCAGCAAATAACCACATGGCTAATGTGAGACAACAGACAGCTGGCACAGGAACACCATCACAGATGGGACTTGACCTTAATCCTCAACTGAGCTAAAGAGCCCTGAGTTTGAGTGATTAGTGGATCAGAGGGACTAACCAAAGATGGGAGGAATAACTGATGAGCCTCCTGAACCAGCCCTGTGTTTTAATGTTCAGTAAAGATGGAGGCTGTGTTTTGCCCTGTTGGTTCGCGTCAAACCAACACTTCCTGCTTTTCACTCTCCACCTCACTGTTTCAGGCCCATGACCCAGCCCACTGGGACATCCAGAGAAAAACCTGGTCACAACCTTTTCTACTGTTTCCTGTGACTCATCTAAACACCATCACTAAACCTGCTCTATTACCTGCTGTTGATGCGTGCAGGAGGAGGGCGAAAACAAACAGCAGCAGGTCAGCCAGAGCAGCAGCTGAAAGATCCATGTGTCCTGAGAGCTATGACATCTGATGTGTTTATTAGAGCACATACCCCTGACCTGGGATTTAGAAAATAACCAGACTTAGTGTCCCAGAGAATCATACACCAGAACCTGAGGGCACCATTATATTTAGTACAGTTCGTCCAGGCGATCCAACAAATAGAATTATGGGTTAAAGGTCAAATGTGGACTCGTTTTAATATGTTTTGTTCTATAAAATTCCAAGAACCTATATGTATTTTATGAGTAATATTTATCAAAGTCTCTACCATAAACAGTGTGGAGTCTCTACAAACACATGATAAATCAGAATTGACCACAGGAGAAACAACCACAAAGCCAGAATTTAACAGCTAAAGCCTAAATAAAGGAAAGGTTAAAAAGACTTTACTGAAAAAAAACCTGTAGGAAGTTTGTCCATTTGAGCTTAAAACTATGTTGGTGCCAAAGATCAACTGTGGACTAAAAAGCAGAAATATGTCTGATGTAGAGGCTGGGGTAATCAGGTCTCTACTTATTGACCCATGTGGAAACAGAAAGAAGTAATCAAGACACCAGGTAAAGCCATGGAGGAAGAGTTTGTTCAGGAATGTTTGAGATGAGGATTGATTTGAATCCACTCCCACCCACCTTCCCTCCTTCACAACTTCCAGTCTCCTCTGTCAAGTAGTTGTTGTCTTCCTCTGTAATTGTCAGTTTTGTGTTACTATCACTGGGTAGATTTATGTTCTAGAGGAACCAAGGTGAGACAGTATTTTTACTCATAATTAGATTGTGTTTTTCCAGATTTTATTTTCAAATGTATAAATTTTACACATGACAATAGGTCATTAGATCATCAGATGATTTCTTGTTGATGTTCATAAGTCAGATTATTTTTACCAAATAATTTATTTTTTCATCAGCTATTAGTTCCAACCATTAATGAACACAATTAGCCTTTTCAGCCAGAAATGATGACACAGACATCAAAATATCATAACAATCAGATTTACAGAGGCTACAGACTTAAAAAAATCAGAAAGGGGAAATGTTAATTATTTATGAATAATTGTCCAGACTTGTTGATGGTGCCATTAGAGTCCAGCCAGAAGAGACAGGTGCCTCAGGTAGTACCAGTTACAAGTTTGACCACAGCTGAGAACGATCATGTCAGTGACAGTCCCACAAGAGTTTATATTTTATAGGTTTCTTTCTTCTTACACATACATATTACTATTAACACATTAATGAATCACTAATTTGCCAGGGAATTAGTGGATTTGACGAATCAGAAAACCACGACTACAAAAGTCAACTAAATGAAAAGAATGGTGCTAAATGGAGTAAAATGTCTCATGTCCCCAGGTTTTTATAATCCATGGCAATAGTTACCTGACCTCTGTTGACCTTTATCCCTATAATCCACATAAATTCCCCATCAGTTCCAAAATACTTGACCCACAAACAACCTACTTCAGAAAATCCCACATTTAAAACTGTCCACGCATAGTTCATTAAGACCTTCATAAATGTTTATAAAAAGTGCAAGACTTTAGTATTTGTGTTGCGATTCATACTCACTTTCAGCTATAAACCTGACATCTGCTGCAATAGTTTATCAATCACAGCCCTCGCATCAGTATTAAAGAAGCCCACTTAGCAAGAGGTCGCGAATCTGAATACACAGGCAGGGTTCCTGTTGTACTTTCATAACTATACTAATGGCATTCGTATGAGTTGTGTTGCAATGTACCTTGGTATTTCTTCCAGATAGTAATCAGCCAGTAGTCTCCAGTGTGAGGAATAGAAGGACAAATAGTTTATCAAAAGACAAAAAAGCTGAAAAGACTAAAGACAGAGGGCAGGCTGGCTCTTCTTGTTCCATCATGGTCCAATACTAAGATTCATACCATGAGACTGTGAGCTGTGTTCTGTTTGGGTTAACACCAAGATGCAACATGTTAACTATACCATGTCTACTATCTAGCTTAGTGTTAGTATGCCAACATTGTTGATTAGTAAATACCAAAAAATGAAATATTATTGGAACTCCTGTTGTTCTGCAGGTATGATCATAAACTAGAGTTTTGGACAAATTAAAATGTTGACATCCTGATTACAGATTGAGCATCAATGATCTTAGCTTCAATGCTTCTTGTTTTGAGAGGCATGAGTTTTATATGTAAAATTACATTGTTGATAATTCCCACATTAATCGCCATGATGGACCTGACTGAGAAAAGTCTGCTCAAATGACATTTGTTTCATGTGAATCACTTCAGAACAATTACTGATTAAACCTGTTTCATTACTTATGGTTGTTCAGTGTATCTTGGCAAACAGGACATGAAATGCTGCCACAGATTGTTGTTTACTTAGGGTGTGGATATTCACATTGACTTTCTATCAGCTCTGAGATCAGCAGATAAAATCTTTTTCCTCCACATTTGAAATTGAAAACAGTCTGATCATCAGTGAGTTTCCGAGCAGGAAGATGTTTTAAAGGAGGAAGCAGGTTTTATTCTGCTGTCAGCTGCTCACAGACTGACATGATTCTCTGATCACAGTCACACCTGTTTCTCTACAAACCACAGATATCCACAGTCTGGTGATGGTTGCGTTTTGTGTTCTGACTTTAGATTCACTTCAACAGAGAAACAAAGCAACAATGACTCCTGCTCATCATCCACATTATTCAGAGACAAACACACAGAGGAGCCAACATTCACACACAACACATTTTATTAACACACAAGAGGTTGAGGTCAGGGTTCACCTCAACAACACACACACGCTGCTCGTGGTAAAACTCAATTCACCTCGGGAAATTCAAGGTATATATTATTTGTATTTATTCTATCTATTATAGGTATTTACATGTGTGTCTATATACAGTATAAGGAGATACACATACACAAAATAACTTCTGAAAACATGATGGAAATTTTACACAAGCAGGTGTGTATATTATTTTAGCCAGTCAGGTGACTCAGTAATCCCAGTAACTCTCTTCTCAGGATAGACTTTTATCAGTGAGCCTTCTCTGAGTTTTAACTTTCTTTGAATTGTCTTTTGTCTCCTTTGACAATATTTGCCTATTCCTGTATTTTTCTACAGTGAATTGGTTTTGTACAACAGATAGTATCTATCCAGTCTCTTTTTAGATCTGATGATTTTATGACCCGCTTGGTTTATTTTGCTGCCTTGTAACTTTAATGTTGACGTTCTTCAGAATCACAGAGGCGTCTCCGTTCTTCATCTCTGGATCTCTCAGCTTCACTCGACCATGAAAAGATGGATGCTGGTAGTTTTCATATGAGTCTTTGAAGTAGAAGACATAAAGCTTTGACTTCATGTCAGTTTTGTTCCACCTTAACACTATGATGGCAGCGTCTCTGTGATCCTGACACTGAAGGGGGACATCTTCTCCAGGCTTCACTGTTTTCTCTGTAGAGTCTGAATCCCAACAGAGAAAGTCAGTGATCCAGTTCTTAAGAAATACAGTAACTAACTCTGGTTCTTACAGTAACTAACATTTTTTATATGTTCTGTAGACGTCCTGGATGTTGATGTAGACATGATGAACCTTTGACCAGCAGCTGGTCCACGTCTGGTGAACAGAGCTTGTTGGTCACACTAGTGTGCTGTGAGATATTGTCTGGTGTGCAAATAATGTGCCCTTGTCGAGTGTCTGTGCTGTTTAGTGATCGGCAGAGTAACCATGTAATTCTCTTTGATATCAGTAGGTGGCAGCAGGTAGCTAATTGCTTTGTACTTTGAGACAAGAGAATTAGTGAGAAAAAACAACAGGAGGGGAAATTTTTCAGGTCACATCAGAATATCTTGAACAAGGGGGACTTCAGTGGGAAAACTGCACGAGTGTCTGCAGTGATGGAGCTGCAGCCATGGTCGGGCGCACCAAAGGCTTTGTAAGCAGAGTGAAGGAAAGAAACCCGGATGTGATTGTTACGCACTGTTTTTTACACCGTGAGGCCCTCGTAGCCAAGACTTTACCAGCAGACCTAGCTCCAGTGTTGGATGATGTTGTGCGCGTGGTAAACGTTGTAAATTCACGACCCGTGAAAAGTTGCAGATTTGCATCTTTGTGTGAGGAAATGGGAGCGGAGCATAAAGCCTTGCTGTTTCATACAGAGGTCCGATGGTTGTCGCGCGGCAAGGTCTTGGCCCGTGTGTATGAGCTGCGGGAGGAACTTAAGTGTTTCTGACAAATGAAAGGTCCGATTACACAAAGCTGCTTGCAAGTGATGAGTGGTATGCAAGGCTGGCATACCTGGCAGATATTTTTCAACATCAAGGAACAATGAACTGAACACACGAATGCCAGGCCGAAATGAAAACCTGCTCACAAGTACAGATAAAATAAATGGATTCCGTTCAAAGGTGCAACTCTGGCAACAACATGTGGAAAGTGCCAACCTTGATATGTTCACACTCACCAAGCAATGGCAAGACGTTCACACTGCTGCATTGTGTGAGATAATAGTTAAACATTTAAAAACTCTTGAGGAGAAGATGTCATTTTATTACTCTTCAGCCTCCACTGAATGCCTTGACTGGGTTAGGGACCCATATACTGTAGCTCAGCATCAGTTGGTGGAAAGGACATGACTTTACAGGAGCAGGAGGAACTAACTGAACTGAGACAAAATCGTGGTTTAAAGCTAAGCTTTGCTGATCTACCTTTGGACAGTTTTTGGTTGGCTACTGCCAAGAAGTTCCCCATTCTGGCAAACAAAGCTATTTTGACATTGCTCCCATTTTCCACGACATATCTGTGTGAGGTGAGCTTTTCAAGCCTGACTGAACAAAAACTAAAAACAGAGAGAGACTGAGAGCTGTTGAGGAAGAGCTTCATATGTGTCTTTCTTGGATTCCTGCCAGGATATCAGCTCTGTGTTCATCCAAACAGGCCCAGGTTTCACACTGAGCAGGTAGAAATATGAACGATTCTAAAATACTTTTTCTTTGTGTTTATTTGATTCCTATTCAAGACACTTTGATGAGAACGACTTTATATTGTCAATATAGGCTACAGAGTTTCATTTTTTAACATTTTCTGCTGGTGGTGTGCCCCGTGATTTTTTTCAATGAAAGAATTGTGCCTTGGCTCAAAAAAGGTTGAAAAACACTGATCTAATTGTTCTGATGTACAAATGGATGATCGACTCTTAGAGGGTTAGAGGGTGAAAGTCCTGCAGGGAAAGTCTGGTTAGTCCGGCTCTCAGTTTCTGGTCTCATGAACAGATCCTGTTTGCTGCACTTTAACATCCAGAGAAATCACACACACAACTGTTTCACTTTGTTTCATAGGAATCATTTGAAAACAAAGTAAAACCTGTTTCGTTGCTTGTGGTTGTTCAGTGTATGTTGGCACACAGTCCTGAGGCAACATGAGGAAACAAAATGGAGCCAACACAGAGAGATGACAGTAAACAACAATCTCAGAGTGAATGAGGGTGGATTCACAGCAGATATTCAAACAGACTGAAGCTCTGAGATCAGCAGATAAAACAGTTTCCTCCACATTTGGAATTTAAAACAGTCTGATCATCAGTGAGTTTCAGAGCAGGAAGATGTTTTAAAGGAGGAAGCAGGTTTTATTCTGCTGTCAGCTGATCACAGACTGACATGATTCTCTGATCACAGTCACACCTGCTTTTTGTCTTAATACTGTGTTTAACGGTTCAGCTGATCAATAACTGCTGTATCAGAATATTCTGATCAAACTGTTTCAGTGAAACTTTGTTGACCTGGATTCAGATTCAAAGACTGAACTGCTCAGCTGTTGAACTTCTCTAACATGTTGATGTTGTGCTGATGTTTTTTCTGATTGTATTTGATGCAGAGCAGCTTCAACAGCAGCAGCTGCAGCTGAGTGAGACATTTTATATTAAAGATATGAATCTCTAACGGCTGTGGGTCCTTACTGATCCATGTGGTCATGTGACCCAGAGACACAGAGTCAGATCCGTGAAGTCAGTAAACAGCAGCTGCTGATCTCAGAGGCTGTAGAGTTGGTGAATAAAGTGATAACTGAGACACAGAGTCAGATCCATGTTAGAAACACTGAGCAGCTTTTCTATCAGCTTTTACTGAGCTTTGATTCTCAGCTCCATCTGTTTGAAATGCACCACGTTGAGTCCAGATCAGATTAGACCTCAGACCTGCATCAACATGTTCAACAGGTCAGACAGGTTCTGACTTTAGATGAAACAAAGCAACAATGAGAGAAACACACAGAGGAGCCAACATTCACACACAACACATTTTATTAACACACAAGAGGCTGAGGTCAGGGTTCACCTCAACAACACACACAAGCTGCTCGTGGTCAACACCTTTAGAAATAAATCAATGCAACAGGTTGATGAGCTTCACTCTGCAGGACTCAGCTGTTCGTCATTTTAACTTCTTTCAAAGCAGTGATCTGATCAGTCAGACTGCACACATTAATCTCTACATCCTTCATCAAAGCTCATAACAGCATTATAATGAACTCATAAACAGCTGGCTGTTAAAATAAAATCAGTCATGATGAATATGTAAATCACATGTTCAGTAAACAAACAGCTGCTTTAACAGGAAACTGAACAGTTCACATTAAAGTCTTCATCTATAAAAAGAGTCTGGAAAAAGACAGATACTGGAAACACACTGCAGTTTACTTTGACTCAGTCTCACACACCATCCTGCTGTCACACACACTCACTACAGCACCACATGTGGATCCATTCACTGCTGAAACAGTTTGATAAAAATCTACAACGACCAGCTGTTTTAATATTCGTCTAATGTCTCTGATGCTTGTTACCTTCTCCAATAAGATGAATGTGGAGTGAACATCAGTCTGACCACACCTTTAAGGTCCAGTAGAGTCCTGCACCAGGTCTGAACAGGTCCACATGTTGTCATGGGAACTAAATGTTTTTAGACTTTAGTTTTCTTTAAACCCTCTGATTCTGTTCTTCTTTGTCTGACAGGAGACAAAGATTCAGGACCAAGGAGATCAGAGACACTTCAGAGCTGATGTTCAGCTTCATCACCAGGAGGACGTCGGTATGCATTCTGTTCTCTATGTCCTCTACGTCTTCTATAGATCATAACACCACCACCAACAACAAAACCAACAATCAGAGCACCAACTGACAGACCAACGATCAGTCCAACACTGCTGTTTCCATCTGTTTTTCCATCCTTCTTGTCTCCTCCCTCCTCCCTGTGTCCCTCTGTGTTACCTGCAGAGTAGAAGCAGGTGTGAGGTATCAGTGTCAGGTAGGTGATGACTGAAGAACAGAACAGAATCCATTTCCTCTTCAAACTCCTGTCAGACATTATCTACTGCACTTTGATCACATCACTCATACCAGCTGTTTTCTACAAAGTCTCATCAACAACATCTTTAGAAAACACCAACATCTGATCTGTGATCAGCCTTCACTCTCACATCAACAACCAGGAAGCTGCTGCTCCAAACACAAACACACAAACACACTCAACTCCACTGACTCACCTCTAACATCCAGGTAGATGATGTTGATGGGCTCAGAGTCCATATTAGATCTCTTCCTGCGGTTTGTTTCTCTCTGGACGACTCGGTCCCCACAAGTATCAGGGGCAACTGGTTTTCAGACCCCACAAATATAGAACATCACATCAACAACCACAAACAGCTGCACTTCAAACTCACCTTCAACCTTCAGTGTGATGATGCTGATGAGTTCAGGAGGACTTCCTGTTTTTCCAACATAACACTCATATCTTCCAGCATCATTCATGTTGACGTTCTTCAGAATCACAGAGGCGTCTCCGTTCTTCATCTCTGGATCTCTCAGCTCCACTCGACCACGAAAAGATGGATGCTGGTGTTCTTCATTTGGCTGGTTATCTCTGATGAAGTAGACATAACCCTCTGACTTCAGGTCAGGTCTGCTCCACTTTAACATTATGATGTCAGCATCTCTCTGACCCTGACAGTGAAGGAGGACATCTTCTCCAGGCTTCACTGTTTCCTCTGTAGAGTCTGAATCCCAACAGAGAAAGTTCAGAGAGAAACAGGAAGTCAGAGTCAGTGATCCAGTTAAAAAAAGGAGGACTAGTATCATGGATCAAATGTGGATTGACATGGACTTTCACTGAGGAAGTTTGAGATGGAGTATTAAATTAGTGGAACTAGGACTGTGGGAGGAGAAATGGGAACTCTGGAGCAGCTGGACCTGTCCTGCTCAGTTTTCTGAGGCTTCTCTCTTCAGGTCAGAGGACACTTCAACCATCCACCCCCAGATAAGTCCCCTTCACAACCCAAACTCTCCTGGCTTCTCCCATGCTCACCTGAATACATTCCTGCTCTCCCTCTCCCTATCTCTACCAAAAAAACACTCACACACCCCTACATACAAACTGAACTGAACTGAACCGAACGGAACTGGACTGAGTTGTATTCACTTTCCCATATTCATCCATTCACACCTTCACCCTCCTTAAGTGACTGTAAACCCCCAGTGGACTCACACATACTCTTACCTGCATCCATACCCACACTGGTTTCAGGACTATCAAATGAGACTGTCTGAGATTCTGATTTGTGATATCTGATCTCTCTTTCTGGATTCTGCAATGTTGTGTTCCATTATTGATGTGAAAGAGCTGAATTAATACAAGATACATATTGCACATTTATTGGTTGGTTTTTCTACTGTTTCTTTTGTAGCTAGGATGCGAGCACTCTCTGATTTAAAGTTATTCACAAAAATACATTTGACAGGTATAGGTGGGTTAGTTTATACCTTGCCTGTCTGGTGCCCAACACCCTTATTAATTTGGCATCAGCATGTCTTTCCTTCTCTCCCTTGCATTCCTGCTGTTTGCCCCGTCCTTATTTTTCTTATTGGTCCCCAGTTTGTATGTGTGTATGCTGAGCATGGCCCTAAAACCACCTGGATGCCTGCTCACATCAACTCATCTTCTCAACAATCTCCTGTATTTAAACCCCAGCTCCTTGCTTCACTCTTCATCAGATCATCTGTTCACTCGTGGTGCCACACTACACACACTCAGCTTTGCATTAATAATTATTCATCTTGATTTTGACTTGCTCCAGGTTCGTCCTAGCCTGCCTGTCAGATCCCTGCCTCACCCAGCTCCTCGTCCTGTCCTCAACTCCAGCCCACAATCCAGTACCCTGTCTGCTCTGTGTTCAGCTGCTGAAAGTGCAACTTGTCCCAACAATAAATGAACTAATCATGTCTCAGAAGTTATCACTATTACAAGTATTTTAAAAAGATTAAGAGTAATAATTTAAATAATATAATACAATGAAACAGATTATTTGGTGTGAGTGTGTCGGTGCACATCTCCTCTCAGAGTCCTGATTCACTCTGAGGCTGTTTCTCAGACTGAAGATAACTCTGCTTCATTTATCAGCAAGATAACTGTTGGAAAACTAAACTAAACTAAACTGGACATGTTCCATTTAAACACTAAAGACTAAGATTGTTTTCTCTACAGGAAACTCTGCTTCTAATGTCAGATTTAATCATTACAGATAAAAACTGTTTTCACTCTGGTTGTAACTCTGGTCCTCTCTCCTGTAGTTCTGCTGCCAGCGCTACAACGCTGCTGCCCAGAGCGAGAAGGAGCTGTACTGCAGCAATGCTTAACCCGGAACAGACCACACCAACAGTAACTGTTCCATCATGAGTCAGCGTCGATGTCCCACTGAACCTGAACCCACAGGAGCCCAGGAACCTAAAGTTAGTCCTGGGTGAAGCAGCTGGTCTCTAACCAGGACTCTGATCTTCCTCTGCCGACAGAAACCTGTGAAAACCCTCCTCCATGTTGTCTTTGATATCGACTGTAACAACACGTCTCTGACAGCTCCGCCATGTTGTCAGAGCGGACAAAGAGTCTGATGAGGAAATGTGGCACCGAGCAGAGACACACACTGACACCAGCTCTGTAACACTGCTTCAAGGTCTGATCCACCTGCTCCACAGGTCATAGTGGTGTCAGTCCTGTTGTTTGAACCAGCGGGTGTCAGCAGGAGTCAGTCCTCAGTCACGAGTACCAGTACCTGCAGTACTACTACAGCTTCTTCTTCCTGCTAAGTTTATAAAGGCAGTTAAGCCAATGATCACACAAGTTACACAAACCGTAGCTCAAGGATCTGATCGGCTCTGTGGAGATGGGTATTCAGTTGATTTTCAATCTACATTGTCACCACAGATGCCACTAAATCCTCTCGCACTGCTCCTTTTAATCTGAGTTAACTTCTTCAAAACTCTTCTCAGTCCACATTCTCTTCTGCTTCTTCCTCTTCCAGGGTCAGGTCCTGGTAGTCCTCCTCCACCAGCCTTCCCAGTTCTTCCTGGGGAATTGCTCCCAGGCTGGATGGAGTCGTATATTTCTCTCCCATCGTTCTGGGTCTACCACGTTTTCTACCAGTTGGACGTGCCTGGGAAGCTTTCAGGAAGCATCCCAACCACATGCCTGAACCACCCCAGAGGAGTAGCTCTCTCTTCACCCTGTCTCTGAGGCTGAGCCCAGACACCCTACAGAAGAAACCAAATTTATATGCACCTGTTTCATTTTGGCTCAGCGTGAGACTCTATTGCGTTTTGTGGTCATTCATGGTTGTGATTCTCTCCTTGTGTTTCACATGTGTGCATCTTAGCCCAGCACAGGTTGACAACTTGTCACATTAAGCTAAATAAATCATAGATGGACAGATGTCGACCCCCCGATGTCCTGGCATCAGCTACTCTGCAAGCCCCCCCTTCAGCTGCTGTGTGCAGCTGCACAGTGTATGTATGTCACTTCTCAACCACGTGTCAGTGGGTAAAGCAGAGAGACAACGTCAGACGTGTAGGTACAAAACCACCTCCATCTCACTTCCTCTCAACTTAAGTGCTATCGTTTATAGGAAGATACAGCCTCTTTCCACCAATGTGTAACTGTATTTATGAAATCAATGTTTTATAATCATCAATCAGTCACTTGTCTCAAAATAATTTAATACAAAAACAAAAGCACAGAATCTTCATTGACCAATGTTGCCCTCATATGCACAAAACAAAAGTTTGTCTGACTGTCAGTGAAGGCATCATACAGGTCCTGATGTCTTCATTCAGATTCTGGTCAGTTCCAGATTTTATCTCTGCCTTTCTTTACTTCATGTTAAAACTGAATGTCTCTGCTTTATTGTAACTAAACAAAGAGAAGTGTATCTGTCTCTGCAGAGGAAACCACAGCACCTCGGCCTCAGAGGAAGGAGGAGGGTTTTATTTGATGTGTCCATGAACTGATCAGAGAGCAGCTCTAACGTCAGCACAGTGTCAGGATGGAGGAAACGTCTCTGCTGTCACTGCTCTGTAAGTAAACTCTTTATGTTTCATTTCAGATTAGGTCTTTAATGTCCTGTGAGTCCCCTGAATTCATGAAAGGGACAGAATGAACCAGTAGTGTCCAAGATTCTATAAACACATTAGCATAATGTTCTAATAATGTTTTGATATAACTTGTAATTTGTGCTTTAGACTCTATTTTCACACTAATTTGGATGGTGCAAATGGCAGAAACCATAGTCTGGTAATTCTATCCACATCCCTGCACAACTCTCCAAGCCATAAAGAATATCCTGTCCACCTGTCTTTCAAACTTGATTTTCCAGCGGTCAGCGTATGCAGTGTAATTGGTCTTGTATTTCAAACAATCACCAAATTAGTCCAAAAGATCATATCAATTGTTTTATTAATGACACAAAATATAGGGTTTTGGCTATATACATACGTATATACAAGGGGTCACAAGCCATAAAGATGGTGCAGTGGATAACATCCTCAAACAATTCCCAAAATGTTAAAAGTGCTATATGTATGTTTTGCTATCCCTAAGTAGCTAACATTAGCATTAGCTGTTTACTTACCTGTCTAGAAGAAAAGTTTAGAGTTCAGCATCAAACTTTATTCCTTCACTCACCACGAGCTGTTTCCAGCTGTGGAAAGGAACGCCAATGTTAACTCTTGTTTTGCTTCCGTTTCTATCATTCTTCTACTGAAGTTATGCTAACCAGGCTCATTTTGTATTTTACAACACATTAGTAGTAATGTGGAGGAGGTGAGTTACCAAGAGCAAACTTCTGCTCTGTAGTCTTTCTGTAGAACAGAAAAGAAAGAACTGTTTCCTCCTTTCTGTTCTCACTCTGCATCAGTTTACAGCTAAAACCAAACCTGTATCATTCAGTGTTTTTACTCTGTTGAAGCTTTAAACCAACCTGAGTGTCATTTCTCTGTAGTTGTGAGCTCACTGCTGATCTGTTCAACAAACCAAGGTCAGTAAACTTCTTCTGTCTCTGTTTGACTCTTTGTAGGAAACTTGAGTCTTTAGGACAGTCTGCTACAATATGGATGTTACAATTCAATACTAATACTAATACTAATAATAATAGGAAGCATGTTGCACAGTTTATATTAGTGTTGACAGAGTTCAGGACTGAGGGTTCTATCAACTTGGGAAAATCCTGAGCTGTGGAATGACTTACACATATGTGCTTGTAAAAGGATTTTGAAGAGAACATGAAAGGATTATTTAGCCTAAATGAAAATGTACAGATGCCATCCTCTTCCTTCTCTCAGCTCATCTGACTGTGAGTCCCAGCAGATCTCAGTTTTTTAAAGATGAGTTTGTCTCTCTGAGCTGTGAGGAGGACGACAGCTCTGCTGGATGGAGGCTGTGGAGGAACACGAGTACAAAAACCAAAGCTGAGTGTGGAGCTGAGTGGGGAAAATCAACTGGTTCTTCCTGTATCATCAGCTTCATCCTCCCACAGGACAGTGGAGTTTACTGGGTGAGAGAGGAGCAACCAGCAACATCACGTCAGCATCACTGTCACTGGTGTAAGATCAGACCTTGTTAGTATTGATGAAGCTGGGTGTGTAAATGGATGAAATGCTGTGGTTTGTCTCTGTGTTGAGGTGGACTAAAGATCCTGCAGAGTCCTGTCCTCCCTGTGATGGAGGACATGATGTCACTCTGCACCCAAAACAAAGACCACTCCTCCAACCTCCCAGCTGCTTTCTATAAAGATGGCCTCATCAGGATCATTGAGCCTACAGGTCACATGACCATCCATGTTACCAAGTCTGATGAAGGCCTCTACAAGTGTCAGATCAGCAGTGATGGAGAGTCTCCCACCCAGCTGGATCACTGTCACAGGTCAGGAGCTTCACTTTGATTTCCAATTACCATCCACATCTTCACCTGACCAGGTGACTCTCTACAGGTGAATCTTAACCATGGCTCCACCCTCTGATTCAGCTCCACCTCCTGCCTGCTGGTGACCTCCCTCCTCAGGTTCAGTCTCCACCTGATGGTGTTGTGTCCGTGATCATCTGTCCGCATGGTGTCTTTGAGACCACACACAGACCCACAGGTACACTTGAATCATCTACTGACCTTACAGTCAATTAATCAATCAATCAATCATCCAACCAAACAAACAAAGCAAAATAACCAACCAAGCATCAATCAAACACATGTACTCACCTTTGGTCATTTAACCTGAAGCTTGTATCGTGTTGTAGCTCTCATTATAAACACCATGGACAGAAATCATTCAATTTTCCACTAATATCTCTCTGACAGGTAATGGCTCGTCTGTCTCTATGGCAACAACCTCGTCCAACCATGCCCAGCAGGGATTGGCTGAGGACTATGATGACATAACTGCGATCGGCACCGAGCGTGACTTCTAACCTGAACAGGTTCTTCACCATGTGTGGTATTAATATCAGTGTTTTATCAGTATCAGTACTTTTTATATGAACCATGTTTGACTGGTTCTGAACCTCAGACTCGTACTTCCTGTCAGTGTGTGTGTGTGTGTGTGTGGTTTGCTGCGTCCTCATCTGTTATAACAGTGTGTGTTTTTCTCAGTAACTGTGTCTGAGGTTTTTCTGGTTTCAGAGCTGCTGCCTGATGCAGACTGAGACTCTGTTTTATTGTCACTGTCAGAAAAAAATCACCTTATAATCAAATAAAAGCTGAGTTTCAGCAGTTTGTTTCCTTCTCTGTGTTTTGGTTCCTCATTAACAGCAGAACTGGAACAGTCCAGTTTATTAGGAACACCTGCTGTCCTGTAATAAACCCTTCATCAGGACCATAACACTGTTCAGAGAGAAGAGACCAGAGCTCACTGACTAAGCCAGACTCAGAGAGGACAGAGGTCCTGATCACAGGGTAGAAGCTGGAACAGGAACTCAGACCTTGAACCTTCTGTCTTTAATGAAAACCTGAATGGTCCTGGTTCCTGTGATCAACATGAACCTGATTTTAAACATACACCTGTCTCTGCTGTGTTGAAGGTCTGGGTGTGGACACCTGGACACCAGCTCTGATTCCTGCTCCTGGATCTTTAATCCAGCTGATGAATCTGGAGGAAACAGAATGTTTCTATTATTCTGTCTTTTATTATTCTACTGATTAAAACTCAAACACATCAGCTGTAATAACTCTTTATTATTATAATCTGACCCTAACCCTAAAACTGAGTCCAACCATCAGCATGTCTCACACACACACACACACACACACACACACACACACACACACACACACAGCGGTGTAATGCCTGATAAGCCTATCAGAGCTGCCTGTTAAAGGCAGCAGAGAGTGTGTTATTAGAGTTACTCTGCTGACTCAGGAGGATCAGACTAATCTGCTCCTCCTCTCTAACTCTCCTCCTTCTCTTCCCTCTCTTCTATCACTTATTCCTCTCCTTCCTCCTCTGGACTTCCTGCTCCCTTTGTTTCCTCTCCTTGTTTCCTCCCTCCTCCAGTGTAAACTCATCTGTTACCTTCCTCTGGTTTTCCTTTATCCCTCCTCCTTCCTTCAGCTCTCTCTCTCTCTCTCTCTCTGTCTCTCTCTCTCCCTCTCTCTCCCTCTCTCTCTCTCTGTCTCTCTCTCTCTCTCTCTCTCTCTGTCTCTCTCTGTCTCTCTCTCTCTCTCTCTCTCTCTCTCTCCCTCTCTCCCTCTCTCTCTCTCTCTCTCTCTCTCTCTCTGCAGCAGTGAATAACCTGCTCAGGTGTGTTTCCACCTGTTGTACAGTTCCTCAGGTGAGCTGGATGTGAGGGTGGATCCAGGTCTGACACAGCATCATCATCCCTCCTCTAATCTTTTTATCCCTGTCAGGGTGACAGAGGAGACTCCTCCACCTCCTCCACCTCCTCCACCTCCTCACTCCCTCTCTTTTCTCCTCTTTTCTCTCTGGACTGAACTTTACAGGATCTGAACAGACCAGGTGTGTGAGAGCGCGCGTGTGTGTGTGTGAGTGTGTGGAGGGATCACTCCTCTGTTTCCATGGTGATGAGTTTGACGGGCGGTCGGCGGATCTAGGCCACGTAACCAAGGGCGACGGATTATCAGCTGACAGGTGAGTAAGGAGATAAGGGAGCGAAGTTGGAGAGAGAATTATAATAATAATAATAATATAAAATATCTAATCTAATATCTAACATATAAAGTTTCCTGCAGCTGAAACCTCGATGACTGTTTCTGTTTCTGACTGTTTCTGAGCGTCCAGCTCAGGTTTATCAAACTAAAACTAGTCTGTTACACTGGTGATTAATGGGTCAGTAATATACAGTATGATGCTGTGTGGTTTATAAAACACAAATAAACTGAGAAAACATCTTCACTCACTTCATCACACACGTGTTGTGTTTTTAAGACACATCAACACGCTGCAGACAACAAAACTGTCCTGTGTGATTATTTCTGAATATATATACAACATGTTTTCTTAGTTTACCTGGTTTCTCAGACTGCAGTGTATTGAGCTCTCAGGGCCACCGTACTGACGTGTCATTAACATCAAGATTTTAGTTTAAACTTGAGTTAGTGAACAGCAGTTATACAGAGCTGTTCTCAGCATAAAGACCAGTCAAAGCTCTTTATCCTGCAGCTGACATTCAGGGTTCAGTGTCGGGAATCAAACCTGTGACCCTGTGGTTGGTGGGTGACCTGCCACAGCCCCCTGCAGCTGGTGCAGATGTTCTGCAGCTGTGATCCACTGGATTTGGTCTGACTGACAGACACAGGCTGCAGCTGAGGTGGAGCTGGTCGTCCACCAACCAGGTCAGTGGTTCGATCCCCGGCTCCTCTAGTCCGTCTGCTGCTGCAGTGTCCATGGGCAAGATACTGAACCCAGACTTCTCCACATGCAGCATCAGTGTGTGAATGTTAGAGCACGTGGTCAAAGCATCATGGGAGTTGTAGTTGTTGTAGCTGTGAGCCTGTTGAGGCTGATCATCATGTCATCATGTCTGTCTCTCTGCAGAGGAAAGACGCCTCCATGGCTAAAGTAGGTCCTTTAGCCCCGCCCTCCACCTCCAGGTTAACTCCACCCACCATCGTTCTGCAGGACATGGAGGAGGAGCCAGGTGACGACAGGTGAGTTGTCATGGAAACTGGGTCTAAAAACTGTGCTGGTCCCTGTTTATGTAGCCGCGGGTTTTTCAGTCTCCTCAGGTCAACAGTTCAGGTTTAAAGATGTCTGTAGGAGCAGGGGTCTTTGAGGAGGGTGTGCAGGTCCTCAGAATCCTCCAGGGGGGCCACACTGATGGTTTAGGGGTCGAGGTGCTGACTGAAGGTCTGGTCATTGACCTTTGTTTCTTCTCATCTTTCAGCCACTGAATAAAGGTCTGAACATGCAAAGTTAAATAACGTTCAGGAGTCAGGAGATTTAAGGGGTCCGGGGGCCTTGAATAAGTTCTGTGTCCCTGAGATGTTTCCAGGGTCCTTGAGCAGGTTTTGATTAGTCGTCAGGTGAAGTCAGAGCTTTCAGTTTCTGGGCTGATGAAGAGTCTGGTTTTCTTTTCTCTGTTTCAGAGCTGCTCAGAGAGCAGGAGCAGGAGTTCTGTTCAACGTCAACAACAGCAACAACAACGACGAGGAGTACGACACACACACACACACACATCTGATTCTATTCTCCTCTGTGTGTCTTCTCTCTCAGGAAGGAGAAGCAGGAGAAGAAGGAGAAGAAAGAGAAGAAAAAGAAGGAGAAGGAGGAAAAGGAAAAGGAGAAGGAGAAAGAAAAAGAGAAGGAGAAGGAAAAGGAGAAGGAGAAGAAAGACCAGCCGTAGGTTTTGGTTTATTGGGATCCACTGAATTAAAATATTGAAGTCTCTGTTGTAGCTGATGATAGTTATAGTTCATCTCTGTCTCTGTGTCCAGGCCTAAAGAGATCACAGTGATCGATCCGGCCGGTAACACCTACTACCACTGGCTGGCCGTCATCACCATCCCCGTCACGTACAACTGGACCCTGATCATAGCCAGGTAACATGTGATTCACCTCTGAGGACTCTCACTGTCTCACAGGTTCAAGTCCCAACAACAGGTCCTTACATTGTCAGTGGTCTACCAGGGTTGGTCCTCACAGTGTCAGTGGTTTACTCTGTTGGTTTATCAGCTGTTGGTGTGAATAATAAGTGTGTGTGTGTGTGTGTTTCAGGGCGTGTTTCGAGGAGCTGCAGACCGACTACGTGTACTACTGGTTCTTCGTGGACTTTTTCTGTGACCTCGTCTACCTCGCTGACATGGTCTTCAGAACTAGGACTGAGCTAACACACACACTTCATGCTTTGATGAGATCAGTTGTAAAGTTTCGACATAGTCATCAGTCATACTTTTTATATGACAGATAAAAAACAATGACCACGTGATAATCCTGTGTGTGTGTGTGTGTGTGTGTGTGTGTGTGTGTGCAGGTTACCTGGAGTGCAGGGTCTGTTGGTGAAGGACGAGAAGCTGCGTGAGCGCTATAAGAAAAGCTTCCAGTTCAAACTGGACCTGATCTCCATGATTCCCACCGACATCCTGTACCTTGTCGTCGGCCTCAGTTACCCCGAGATCCGCCTCAATAAACTCTTCAGGTTCAACAGGTAAACCAAAGCATGAAGCAGAGAATAAATAAAAGGGGCATAAAATGGAAAAACTTGAACATCTGAACCAAAGATCATCAGAATCCATCTGACAGTCGTTGAGATATTTCAGTCTGAAACAAAGCGGTGGACCAACAGACCGACACTGTCGTCCTTCGCTCTAACAACACTGATAACAAGTTGTTGTAGTTTCTTAAAGTTTTCAGACTAGATTAAGACTTTTTTCTGTTTCAGGATGCTGGAGTTCTTCCAGAGGACAGAGACCAGGACCAACTACCCCAACGCTCTTCGTATCTCCAACCTCGTCATGTACATCGTCATCATCATCCACTGGAACGCCTGCCTCTACTACTCTTTCTCCAAGGCCATCGGTGAGTTTGATTCCCTAACCTTTGTTTCATTACGTCATAAAAATCTCTGACGCCTCGTCTCGTCCCGCTCCTCCAGGTTTCGGCGCAGACAGGTTTGTGTATCCCGACCCGTCAGATCCAGAGTTTGGTCGCCTGGTGAGGAAGTACGCCTACAGTATGTACTGGTCCACGCTGACGCTCACCACCATCGGAGAAACACCGCCCCCTGTGGAGAACTCAGAGTACTTCTTCGTTGTCACTGACTCCTGGTGGGTGTGGCTTCAAGACCTGACTGTTATTTTGATTTAATTAAAAATAGATTTCTACAAAACCACTATTGGTTTAATAAAACATGTTAAATTTAAAGGTGCATTAATGTTAAATGTAAAAACACAGCCCAAAATCAGCACACGTACAATTCAGATCAAGACATGTTCGGTCCACAAGCTGAAGAATCTGATGGGTTTTTTTTCTGCTCTGTTCTTTCCTTCAGGTGGGTGTGTTGATTTTTGCCACCATCGTCGGTAACGTTGGTTCGATGATCACCAACATGAACGCTGCCAGAGCCGACTTCCAGGCTCGCATCGATGCCATCAAACAGTACATGAGCTTCCGAAAGGTTTGTTTATTTGTTAGTGAGTTAGTGGTTGTTTTTTTCTTTTTCTTTTTCTTTGTTTCCAATTCAAGTTTTATTTGTTTGAGTTTCCACCAAATATACTAAACTCCTCCACCTCTCTGCCCCCCCCCTACAGGTCACTAAGGACCTGGAGAAGCGAGTGATCAAGTGGTTTGACTTCCTGTGGACCAATAAGAAAGCAGTGGATGAGAGGGAGGTGCTGAAGTACCTGCCCGACAAACTGAGGGCTGAGATCGCCATCAACGTCCACCTGGACACCCTGAAGAAGGTCTGCGAACACGTGGTAGCACTCCTCAGTCAAACCCAGTTTAACTGAAGGATGAAAGAGCAGCGTTTCTCCTCTGTGTCGTCCTGCAGGTTCGTATCTTTGCGGACTGCGAGGCCGGCCTGTTGGTGGAGCTGGTGCTGAAGCTGCAGCCTCAGGTCTACAGTCCAGGAGACTACATCTGTAAGAAGGGCGACATCGGCAGGGAGATGTACATCATCAAGGAGGGAAAACTCGCCGTTGTCGCTGATGACGGCACACGCAGTTTGTCGTTCTGAGCGATGGAAGCTACTTTGGCGAGATCAGCATCCTGGCTATTAAAGGTAGACTGACCTCGACTCATAACGACATGCTAATGAGCTATGTGTTAATGGAAAACCTTTGATTGTGCAAGAAGACAGACCTCTTTCTTTATTTGTGGACCATTTGAAATTTGACAGTTTGTCTTTTTTTCAGTCTGCATTTTGGTCACAGCTCGGTAATGAAATCCTGCGGCACCACAGTGTCTGTCCTGCCGGGCTGCTGACAGTGTCAGTCTGTATTATTTCGCTTGAGTCTGATAGTTTCCTCTTGTGTTCCTATGTTTGCACTGCAGCTCTCAGCAGGTAGAACTTACCTGACACAGAAGCTGAGGGTGAAGCCAACAGAAACAAGTCGCTTTACCCTTCATTTCCATCACATCTGCCTCCATCACAGTTAGTTCTGTGATTCAGTCATTTTAAGACAAGACTTGGTCGTAAAGTTTCCGGCCTGATACACAGCTTCTCTTTCACTGCTCTTTGTGTGAACTGTGAGGCAGATAAAAAGAGTGTAATTCCTCGATGCATTGGTCGAGAAGACCCTGAACTGACGGATGTTTTGCAAGTTGAGTCACATCTAACGTGTCTCTTATATACCAGAGCTTTATGTTGGACAGGAACCAGAATTAAAGAGAGGGAATACTGAAGCAGCTGTTTTTTTTCAGCATAACAACAAAAGGTGATGTGAGATGTCAGTGTTGTGTTTACAGATGTTTCTGCTGCCCCCAAGTGGCTGAAACTGATCAGTTAAGTCAGGTACAGTGATAACACTCTTGGAGACATGTTGGTAAGAAAAGAGCAGCTTTAAACAGTGGAAACAGGAGCGTCTGTTCAGATCTCCTACAGTTAAATATTAATTCTACATCAGGGAGAATGTGATGTGTTTTTAGTTTCTCTTCATGTCTGAACAGACTTTCCTCTTCCTCTTCTTCAACAGGCAGTAAGGCAGGAAACAGGAGGACGGCGAACATCAGGAGCATCGGCTACTCCGACCTCTTCTGTCTCTCCAAAGACGACCTGATGGAGGCGCTGAAGGAGTATCCTGATGCTAAGGCTCTGCTGGAGGAGAAGGGACGGCAGATTCTGATGAAGGACGGACTGCTGGACCTGGAGGTACAATCACATGACCACGTACAGATTACAAAACAAGTAACACAGAGGCCGATCTGCTGAACTTAAAGTCATGTCTGCTCCTGTCCTGTAGGTGGCAGCACAGGGTCCCGACCCCAAAGAGATCGAGGAGAAGGTGGAGAGGATGACGAGCACGCTGGACGTCCTGCAGACGCGTTACGCCCGGCTGCTGGCCGAGCACGAAGCCACTCACAGCAAACTCAAACACAGAGTCGCCCGGCTGGAGAAGAAGCTGCCGCGGCCGCCTCCACCACCTGAGGCTTAGACAAGGAGGAAGAGGAGAGGAGGAGGAGCAGAGGAGGAGGAGGAG
>BRZM01002046.1:40947-48135 GCA_033238685.1 Lates japonicus
CACCAGCCAACAGTCACAGCTACCAGCCACCAGCCAACAGCCACCAGCCACTGCCAGCCACCAGCCAACAGCCACCAGCCACCAGCCACCAGCCAACAGTCACAGCCAGCCACCAGCCAACAGCCAACTGCCAACAGTCACAGCCAACAAGCCACCAGCCAACAGCACAGCCAGCCAAGAGCCACCAGCCAACAGCCACCAGCCACAAATACAGCCAATAAAGCCACCAGCTAACAGTTACAGCCACACACCAAACAACAGTCACTCAAAGCCAACAGTTACAGCCAACAGCCACCAGCCAACAGTTGCCAGCCAACAGCCAAGAGCTAACAGTTATAGCCAACAGTCAACAGCCATCAGTCACAGCCAACAGTCACCAGCCAACAGTCACAGGCCAGAAAGCCACTAGCCAACAGCCAGCCAACAGTCACAGCCAACAATATCAGCCAACAGTCACCAGCTAACAGTTACAAGCCACCAGTCACCAGCCACCAGTCACCAGCCACCAGTCACCAGCCACCATGTCACCAGCCAACAGCCACAGCTAAGAGAGTTACCAGCTAACACCATCTGCTAACGTTAATCTAAAGTTTGTGTTCCTGTGTTTACGATGCCAGCAACTGATCTGACTTGAGTAGTCTCACAGTGAGAAACTGATTTTCCTTTATTATTCCTGAATGCATCATTAAACCGTGTAACAGGGTGTGGTCGTCTCATGTGTGTGTGTTCTCTCTCCATACGGTCAGCAGCAGTGCGGTGTTGTTACCTAGTAGACAGTACACACCTGTTCACAGCCCCACACACAGGTGACACACACACACACACGTATCATATCTAAACACAGTAAACTGCAGAGGTGTGTAAGTAGTGAGGTCATCCAACATGGCCGACTCTAACCCCCCTCTGTCCCTGTCAGAGTGCTCCCCGTCCCAGAGTCAGCCTCAGAGGTGTGTGTGTGGTCTAGAGAAGGCAGAGAGACGGTGCCAGCCCCCTCACAATCTGTCAGCAGGTATACTACCTCACAGTACTGGGTAGTACTCTCAGTACTCTGTGTTTACAGTACTGCAGTACTCTACTCTGTACTCTCAGTACTGTAGCTCTCAGCACTCTGTACCCAGCACTCTGTGCCCCAGTAATTTGTACCTACACTGCACCCAGCACCAGCACCTCCACAGCACTGCAGTGCCTCAGCACCCAGCTCCCAGTACCTGTGCCTCAGTACTCAGCCCTGCAGTACCTGCACTTCTGACAGCACTGCAGCACCTCAGCACCTGTACTCCACAGTACCGCAGTACCCCTCAGTACCTGTATCCCTCAGTATTTCAGCACTGCAGCACTGCGCTCCTGCACCTCACAGCACCGCGGTACCTGTACCTGAGAGGAGGCCCTGGTGGGTTCTGATCCTGAAGGCCTCTGTGTGAGCTGCTGTTCTTCTTCCTGTCGGCCATCTTCAAATACAGACGAGGGAGCAGGAGGAGGCCAAAGACCAGGCTGGTCAGACACACTCATTTGTCTTTCTGTACCTGGGGACCTGAACCTGGTGGAGCCTGGTTCTAACTGTACCTGAATGTCCTCACTACACTGGTTTAAAACAGAAACTGGTCCTGATAAGATAGCAGTACACACACACACACACCTGTTACCTGCAGGTGGCTGTGATTGGTCGACAGAAATCAAACAGACACGCGTTTCATTTTTTGTTCAGACCTGTCGGGCTCTGGAGGGGCGACTCTGGCCCCACCAGTCGGTTCCTGGCCTTGGGCGTGGCTGTCGTTGTGGCGTGGCCTCGCTGCATCAGGGCTGCAGTCTGAAGCAGCTGGACCTGAGACAACTGCGCTCTCAGATCCTCACGGCTGCGTCCTGGCGTCCGGCGCCCGACTGTAACAGCAGCATGGCTCGCTACCAGGCAGGCGGGGTTCACGCTGATGGGACGACCCGTGCGTCCGAGCTGCGATTGGCGAGGCGGCACTGCTGAAGAGCTGTCGTGCGCGGTGTCGACCTGGCGCCAGGTCAGCGATAAACCAATCAGATACTGTATTTACTGTATGTGTGTTGATCGGTTATTGATCGGTTGATCAGTTGACGGTCAGTTATTGATCTGTTATTGATCTGTTATTGATCAGTTGTTGATCAGTTATTGATCAGTTATTGATCTGTTGTTGATCAGTTATTGGTCAATTATTGAGCTGTTATTGATCTGTTGTTGATCGGTTATTGGTCAGTTGTTGATCAGTTATTGGTCAGTTGATCAGTTGTTGATCTGTTATTGATCAGTTATTGATCTGTTGTTGATCTGTTATTGATGCCGTGCGGGGGCGGGGATCCTTCCCAGTGGGTGGAAACTCCTGGCGTTGGTGATCGGTGAGATCTGATCGAGGCGGTTGTGGAGGGCAAGAGCCGCCAGACAGGGGCTGAGGAGGATCAGACGGGTTTCAACACCGCGGAGAAGGGCTGATTTTCACACAGGTGCACTACACACTGGTTACTACACACTGGGTACACTGCACTGGGTAAGCTCAGGTGTATCCTTCTGAAAGAAATAAAACAAATTCAACTTGAGTGTTTACTCCTCCTCTTCCTCCTTCACTCCTCCTCCTCCTCTTCCTCCTTCCTCCTCTTATCCTCCTCCTCCTCTTCCTCCTCTTCCTCCTCCTCCTCCTCCTCCTCAGGGTTCGTCTCCGTAAAGAGGAGAAGCTCAGGGAGCAGGAGCAGAGGCTGAAGGAGAAGGAGGAGAAGCTGAAGGAGCAGGAGAAGGGAGGAGTCCACACAAACAGGTAGAGGGACAGTGTCTATACATCTGATCTGCACTGATCAATAACCTGATCAATAACCTGATCAGTGAGGATGTAAACCTGTTGTGTGTGTCTGTAGTGAGACTCTGGGAACAACACACTGAGGCCGAGGCAAAACTCTTCATCCAACAGGAAGAAGATGAAAGGTAAAGAAAGTTTCTAATAAAACTTTACTGGTTTGGAGTCCTTTCAGCTGAGTTACCAGTTCTCCTCCTCCTCTCTCTCCTCCCTCTCTCCTCCTCTCTCCTCTCCTCCTCCTCCTCCTCTCCTCTCTCCTCTCCTCTCTCTCCTCCTCCTCCTCTCTCTCCTCCTCCTCTCCTCTCCTCCTCCTCCTCCTCCTCTCCTCTCCTCTCTCCTCTCTCCTCTCTCCTCCTCCTCTCCTCCTCTCTCTCCTCTCCTCCTCCTCTCTCCTCCTCTCCTCTCTCCTCTCCTCCTCCTCTCTCCTCTCTCCTCTCCTCCTCTCCTCCTCCTCTCCTCTCTCCTCCTCTCTCCTCTCTCCTCCTCTCTCTCTCCTCTCCTCTCCTCTCTCCTCCTCCTCTCTCCTCCTCTCTCTCCTCTCCTCTCTCCTCTCTCCTCCTCTCCTCTCTCCTCCTCCTCCTCTCTCCTCTCTCCTCTCCTCCTCCTCTCCTCCTCTCTCCTCTCTCTCCTCTCTCCTCCTCCTCTCCTCCTCTCCTCCTCTCTCCTCCTCTCCTCCTCTCCTCTCTCCTCTCTCCTCCTCCTCCTCTCTCCTCCTCCTCTCTCCTCCTCTCTCCTCCTCTCTCTCCTCTCTCCTCTCCTCCTCCTCTCTCCTCTCCTCCTCTCTCCTCTCTCCTCCTCTCCTCTCTCCTCCTCCTCCTCCTCTCCCTCTCTCTCCTCCTCCTCCTCCTCTCTCCTCCTCTCTCTCTCTCCTCCTCTCTCTCCTCTCCTCCTCTCCTCTCTCCTCTCCTCCTCCTCCTCTCCTCCTCCTCCTCCTCTCCTCCTCCTCTCCTCTCTCTCTCTCCTCTCTCCTCCTCCTCTCTCCTCTCTCTCTCTCTCCTCCTCCTCTCTCCTCCCTCCTCCTCTCCTCCTCCTCTCCTCTCTCCTCTCTCCTCTCCTCCTCCTCTCCTCCTCTCTCTCTCTCCCTCTCCTCCTCCTCTCCTCCTCTCCTCCTCTCTCTCCTCTCCTCTCCTCTCCTCTCCTCTCTCTCTCTCTCCTCTCTCTCCTCCTCCTCTCCTCCTCTCTCTCTCCTCTCTCCTCTCTCTCCTCTCTCCTCCTCTCCTCTCCTCTCCTCCTCCTCCTCTCCTCTCTCCTCCTCCTCCTCCTCTCTCTCTCCCTCTCTCCTCCTCCTCCTCTCTCCTCCTCTCTCTCCTCTCCTCCTCTCCTCCTCCTCTCTCTCCTCCTCCTCTCCTCTCCTCCTCTCCTCCTCCTCCTCTCTCCTCCTCTCCTCCTCTCCTCCTTCTCTCCTCCTCTCCTCCTCTCCTCCTCTCTCTCCTCTCCTCTCCTCTCCTCCTCCTCTCTCCTCTCTCCTCTCTCCTCTCCTCCTCCTCCTCCTCCTCTCTCTCCTCTCCTCCTCCTCCTCCTCTCCTCCTCTCTCCTCTCTCCTCCTCCTCCTCTCTCCTCTCCTCCTCTCCTCTCTCCTCTCTCCTCTCCTCCTCTCTCTCCTCTCTCCTCTCCTCCTCCTCTCTCCCTCCTCCTCCGCCACTCTCCTCCTCTTTCCTCCTCCTCCTCTCTCCTCTCCCTCCTCTCCTCCTCTCCTCCCTCCTCTCTCCTCCTCCTCCTCTCTCTCCTCTCCTCTCCTCCTCCTCTCTCCTCCTCTCTCCTCTCTCCTCCTCCTCTCTCCTCTCCTCTCCTCCTCCTCTCTCCTCTCTCCTCTCTCTCCTCTCCTCTCCTCTCCTCTCCTCCTCCTCTCCTCCTCCTCTCCTCTCCTCTCTCCTCTCCTCCTCCTCTCTCTCCTCCTCCTCTCTCCTCTCCTCCTCTCTCCTCTCCTCCTCCTCCTCTCTCCTCTTTCTCTCTCTCCTCTCTCCTCCTCCTCCTCTCTCCTCCTCTCTCCTCTCCTCCTCTCTCTCTCCTCTCTCCTCCTCTCCTCCTCCTCTCTCTCTCCTCTCCTCCTCCTCTCCTCCTCTCTTTCTCTCTCTCCTCCTCCTCCTCTCCTCCTCCTCTCTCCTCCTCCTCCTCCTCCTCCTCCTCCTCTCCTCCTCTCTCTCCTCTCTCCTCCTCCTCTCCTCCTCTCTCTCCTCTCTCCTCCTCCTCTCCTCCTCTCTCCCTGCTCTCTCCTCCTCCTCTCTCCTCCTCTCTCTCCTCCTCCTCTCCTCCTCCTCCTCCTCTCTCCTCCTCCTCCTCCTCCTCCTCCTCTCTCCTCCTCTCCTCCTCCTCTCCTCTCTATACTTATCTCTCATCTCTCTCCTCTCTCCTCTCCTCCTCCCTCTCTCCTCCTCTCTCTCCTCTCCTCCTCTCCTCCTCTCTCTCTCCTCTCTCCTCTCTCCTCCTCTCTCTCTCCTCTCTCCTCTCCTCCTCTCCTCCTCCTCTCTCCTCCTCCTCTCTCCTCCTCTCTCTCCTCCTCTCCTCTCTCCTCCTCTCTCTCCTCTCTCCTCTCCTCCTCCTCTCTCCTCCTCTCTCCTCTCTCCCTCCTCTCTCCTCTCTCTCCTCTCTCCTCTCTCCTCCTCCTCTCCTCCTCCTCTCTCCTCCTCCTCTCCTCCTCCTCCTCTCCTCCTCTCTCCTCCTCTCTCTCCTCTCTCCTCCTCTCCTCCTCTCTCTCCTCTCTCCTCCTCCTCTCTCCTCCTCTCTCTCCTCCTCTCCTCCTCCTCCTCTCCTCCTCCTCTCTCCTCCTCCTCTCTCACCTCCTCTCTCTCCTCTCTCCTCCTCTCTCCTCCTCCTCTCTCTCCTCTCCTCCTCCTCCTCTCCTCCTCTCTCCTCCTCCTCCTCTCCTCCTCTCCTCTCCTCCTCTCTCCTCCTCTCTCTCTCCTCTCTCCTCCTCCTCTCTCCTCCTCTCTCTCTCCTCTCTCCTCCTCTCCTCCTCCTCTCTCCTCCTCCTCTCTCCTCCTCTCTCCTCCAGGTAAAATCAACCAGAGAGAGAAGCAGCATCAGACGACCTCTGACCCCAAACCCCCGCCCTGCCCTCCCAGCAGCCTGACAGCAGAGGAGCAGGAGAAGGAGCAGGAGAAGGTCAGAGACTCTCAACATCATCACACAGATCTACACACAAACTCAGTGAGTTCAGACTCTCATCAGCTCCTGTTTTTAATCTGGACTGATGCAGACCTGAGGGACAGAGCTACAAACAGATCATGTGATTTAAAATGGATTCTAATCTACTGTTTAATCATGTGATCATCTGCTGCAGTTGTTGTGTAACAACTGGAAAAAGAGAAGTGAGAGAGAGGAAGCCTCACTGGTTTCACAGAGAGCTGTCTGACCCTCAGACATTCAGTTAGGAGTGTAAATCCTGCTTTAGTGTGGAGCGTTTACTCCCAAAAACAAACCACAGAGTAGGAGCTTGTTCAGAGTGTGTGGTCTGACCGACCACCGTTCGTCTCTCCCCGCAGGTTCGAGAGCTGCAGGAGCGTCTCCAGAAGGCGGCGGCCTGCACCTGCCTGCTGCCTCTGGGCAGAGACCGGCTGTATCGTAGATACTGGCTCCTCCCCTCAGCCTCTGCCCTGTTTGTGGAGGACGACTGCTTCGGCCTGACGGAGGACATGTTGCAGCCGCGCCCCAAACCCGCACAGGACGCCGCAACCAAGATGGAGGACGAGGAGGGCGTCAAGGAGGAGCCGGCCGAGGGGAGGTGGGTCACGGTTTTGTTTTGGTTCTGTTTGTGAAGCTGCTGCCTGCAGAGCGCTCTGATCTGACAGAACCTTCCTCCTGAACAGCGCTGGCTCAAGCCCCGCCCCCCTTCACACTTGTGGCCCGCCCGTCAACCGTCCCAACCAATGGTCTTTCTACAGCTCAGTGGAGGAGGTGGATCAACTGATAGAGGCTCTGAACCCTCGAGGTCACAGAGAGAGTGGCCTGAAGGAGGCGCTGCTCCAGGAGAGAGACGGGCTGCAACAGCTGCTGCAGAACTGTGACAGCAGCAAATACAGACACACAGGTAAACACACAGGTAACACACAGGTAAACACACAGGTAAACACAGGTAAACACACAGGTAAACACACAGGTAGCACACAGGTAACATACACACAGGTAACACACACAGGTAAACACACAGGTAGCACACAGGTAACACACAGGTAAAGACACAGGTAAACACACAGGTAACACACAGGTAACACACAGGTAAAGACACAGGTAACACACAGGTAACACACAGGTAAACACACAGGTAACACACAGGTAACACACAGGTAAACACACAGGTAACACACAGGTAAACACACAGGTAAACACACAGGTAGCACACAGGTAACACACAGGTAACACACAGGTAAACACACAGGTA
>BRZM01002048.1:0-20807 GCA_033238685.1 Lates japonicus
CTGCTGCCTCAAAAATGAAGTGAATGGATGTGAGTGAACTGAGCTTAGGTTCAGTAAATTTGTGAATTTTTTTCCTCAAGTTTTGAAAATGCAAAACTGAAGAAGGGGAGAAGTTACTGAAACAAACACTAATAGTGACTTGTGTAGCTTTAATCTGCTTGTTAACATACACAGTGGCACACCATCATTAACCAAACACACAACTGAAATCATGATTAAGGGAAAATATGACCTTTCTGACTCCTGATACATTAACATGATAAAGACACACAAACATCTACATATATGATGATATATCTTGATATACATGTTATTAAGGTAGTACACAGTATGTAGACGCAGTGTTACGCACACATAACTAAAAAGTGACAAAGTTATTGCAAGCAGAGTTATGAATGGTTAGTTAATGGCTTTTTGAGAGTGTAAAGCACTGCTCACAAAGCATAATGCAGGAGATTACCATTGAAACACAGAAAACGCACTTCCGCTCTGATAGGGAAGTGGTAAAGGCAGAGTGAGGTGTGAAGACATAGATATGATCTTCGTTTGAGCGTATACAGTTTTCAACACTAAAAAGAGGTAAATGCCTTGCTCTTTCAAGCACTGTGACACCACCACTGATTCATAATAAAAAAACATATCTCCCAGTGAAATAGAGTATTAAAAAAAAAGCTAACTGTGTGAGAAAGAGAAATGATTCTAAAGCAGTGATTATTGCATTTTGTTTGGTGAAAATATTTTTGATTATAACAGAGGACATATTCACAAAATAATTTGTTCAATATTGCTTTTAAGCTCTAATATTCACATTTGAAAATTAGTAAAACAGTGTTAAAGCAGCTTGAATCTGCTGGATTGCAGCCTTCAGTCTTTAAACTTTGCGCTGTCTCATTGAAGAACTTTCCTCTGGTCCATTGTTTTCTCCCTGCGTCCTGATGAAGGCATCAAAATTTATATGATTAAAAATCACAAATGTGGCCATCAAACTTCTCAATATATCAGTACCTCAGTCTGATGAGCCTCTATTCAGACTTTTAGTTTTTCGCTTGTCTTTGTAGCTCAGCAGAGGACTGTTTGACCTCTTATCTTTTTGGAAGAGTTCTGCAGGACATCGGGACCAAACCCCACTAAGAAACTGCATATTTACATTTACAACTGCAGACTTAGAACAATTAGTACAAACGTAACAAGAACAATACAGTAAAAGTTAAATATTGATGGTAAGAGATGTTTATATTACATTTCTTTAAGGAAATTCCCACTCTGTTATTGTCTTGCACCAGTGTGCCGTTTAAATTAAATGTTTTGACAGCGTAATGGCTTTGTGTTTCAATTCAGTAATAATGCAGTTATAAATGTTGCTAAACCATTAATAAGTACTTAGGGTTTTCCACTCTCCAATTTGTCATCAGGTTTGCAGTTTCAAACATAAATCTGTCACCTGAAATTATGAATCTTTTAATAAATTATGGTTTCTATAATTAATCAAGTCTGCAGTTGTAAATTTTAGTAGTTTATAACTGGATGTCCTGCAGCTCTTTATCATAAGTTGGAGTCTCCTTAATGACTTAAAGAGTCAAAAAGGAAAAGTAAAGTGTCATGCTGGAAGAGGATTTTCCACCAAATGGCTACCCAAAAGTTATTCTTGTTTATGGCTTATAACTAATCTATAAAGCATTAGTAACTGATTTAATTTACATTTACTTTCCAAAGTGACTAAAAATTCACAATACTCTATTAATTGTGTCTTATAAACCTTTATAAATAGTGCTTAATCATAAAGTGGTGACAAAAACTCTCGAGAGAAATTAGCAAAATTATCAGTCATATATTACTCACAGTGTGTTCGTTTGGTCAGCACTTGTCCCATCTCCTGAGAATAAGGCAGATCATTTCAAGTTAAAATACAACATACTACAATGCAGTGCATGCTGAAATACACACAAGTATCTTTTTGTGGTCTGACTACCTGCTGCGCTGTCTTTGGACCTGGACTGACTCTTCTCATAGAGCAGGATGGCAGCCACCAGGATGATCACTTCAACCACGATGGCTATGAAAGGCTTCAGAGGCTCCCAGAGGGTGATGACCTTCAGCAGTGGAGGAGGAAATATTCAGATATTTTGTTCAACATAACGAGTGCAAAAATATGAAAAAAACCTCAGTTACAAGTCAAAATCCTGCATTCAAAACCTTACTAGAATAGTAATAATAATAATAGTTACTTTCCACAACTGACCTTGAGCTCCACGTGGCCCATTGTGGTGTTGATGCCGTAATCTGCTTCACAGTAATACAAGCCAGAGTCGGCCTGTGTCAGGTTGTGCACCACCAGCTTGGCTTTCTCCTCTTTTTCTTTCTTCTCTACCTTAATTTTATACCGGTGAGAATCTGTATCAACAACAATCAGCTCCTGCAGGACACAAAGCATGCAGCGGTTTATCACTTGTCTTGGCTTTCCTATCAATCCAGTGGGTTAGGGCATGTGTGTATTTCTATGGCATACTTTTTTCATCAGGTGGTTGCATCTTTTCTAACATCTTATGATTATAGTATTGAAAGTGTATTGATGTGATCTGCATTTTTAAAAAATGAATAAAGAAGTTGTGTTTACCCAGTATTTTGCTAATTTTAAATCCCATAATATAACCAAAGTACTGTTGTTTATTCCATTTGAACAGTAAAAAACTACCCAGGGCAAATTGAGATTGTGTTGCTTTAAATATAACCAATGATGTACATCTCACTTATGACTCACTTTATCTGTCCCATTTGCTCTGTACCAATTCCAGGACATGGGCCTTGGTTCAGTTTCGTTCAGTTTACACAGAATCACCACAGAATCTCCCACATAGCTGACTATCGGCTTATCTCGCACTTCACCCATCTGTGGACCTGGTGGAAAATGAGGAAAAGAGCGAAAGGTAATGGTCAGGAACTGGCGCTGGGTGTAAATATTGATATTCATTGTGAATAAGCAGCAGGGACTTGATTAGCTGATAACAAGACAACTGCTGGCTGAGAATGTGAAATGTATTGCAGGTATAGTCACAAATACAACGACGTGTACCTGCCAAGATAAAATCTATTTTCGCTTCATTTCCAAACACGCATGAGTAATTTCTGAGGTCTTCTTTACTCACAATCCTGAACCTGCAAAGCAAAAATAGATGAGAGGTTTCATACCAAAACATATTATATGTAATTTAATATTAAAGTTATTTGTCTGTATGAAGCATGTGATTCTTCCATTAAAACATAACTGTTCTACAATTAAATATTTATAAATGAACAATAATAGTAGTGGTAGCAAACTACTGTGCTTTGCATTCATGTTAAGTCTTTATTTTTATTAGAATAAATTAATTTTAAACTTTTTAATTTTTTTTTTTTTTTTAAATAATTGCAGATATGGATTGGCAGTGCAGACTAATAAAATTAGTTTTGAGACATCTAACTTCCTTTAGATACACCAGTAGGTGTCAAAGTACTCAAACTGTGGAGACTAAATCAGGAAGTACACATGCATGTATTTGAATTATCAGACAAGCTAATAAATAAAATAAAGAACACATGAAGCACTTACTCTCGTTTGAGATTGTACTTGTCATTCTCCAACGGAACCGTGAGAAGGCTGTCCTCGATTTCAACCCCATCTTTTCTCCAGTGACCAGTTACATTTGGTAGTTTGTTCTGATTACCAGTCCAGGTACACTCGAGCACTAGATTGACAGGTTTTGTCAGTTGAACTTTCTCAGTTTGATTTTCACCTGTGGGGAGAGTTGTAGTGGGGTTTCAAACACAGACACAAGGTAAAATCAGACATCTGTTCATTCAGAAAAGTGTATAAAAGAAAGAACAAAAATTCACCTTGACCTGAAAAAACACCCTTCTTTACTATAATACTAAGGTTTATAGCCACCTGCTGTAACTATAACTTTACTGAGCAATATTTACACATCAAGCTGGGATTACAAAAACCCCCCACAATATGCTGACAAATTAAATGTAAAATATACTCAATGGATGCTTGAAAACAATTACCGTTATGGATACCACTTCTTACTTCTGTTGGCAGAGGAGGCAGTGGGGCAGGCGTTGGGACAGATGTCTCTGACAGGAGAAGGAATAAATTTATACACACCCACAAACTTGACATATCTTCATGTAAGCATGATTAAAATGCAACACGTGATGATAATATGTATCATACAACAAGCTACATTTTCTTAAAAAAATGTATACTGTGTAGCAAGTTGTTTGGAGTAGGTGCTTACTTAGATGTTACTAAGTTGTTGGTAGGGAATTATCAGGTGGTTTCTAGGATATTATTGGTCATTGCTAATGTGGTTACCAGGGTGATGGAAGTGGTGTCAGGGTTTTGTCAGGTGGTTGCTAGGACATTTTTGGTGGTTACTAAGGAGTTGCTGTAGGTCTTATATTGATAACTATGGTGTCTGCATATCTAGAAGTGCTATGACGAGGGCAATTGGTTTTTAGATACACAAAAATGCCCCTGTTGGTTGTTATGTAGTTATTTGAGTGATAGCTAGGGTGTTGCTAGGTGCCTGCTAGGGTGTTCTGAGTGGTTGCTCAGTGGTTAGCAAGCTGTTGCTTTAAGGTTTCCATGGTGTCTGTGGTGGGAACTAGGATGTTGCTATGGGGTTGTAAGGGAATTATAAAGTGGGTGATTACCAGGGTGTTGTGAAGTTATACTAGGTGGTTGCTACGGTGATTCTGTGCTCTTGATATATTGATTTAAAAAAATCCAGACTCTCCAGCCTGTTTCTCCACACCTGCCTTCCTCTACTCACCAAACAGATGTCCTTAGACTTTCCCGCCAGTTTTTCACCCACACACCTGGTCCCACCTCCCCACTCAGCCCCTAGAGTCACCTGATCTCTCCCCACCTGTTCCTCATTCCTTATCACCCCAATCAATATATATAACAGTGCCCTTTCTTTGTTCCTTGTCAGTTTGTCTGTGTGTAGTTCCCAGTAGCGTTTCCTTGTATGTCTGCAACCTGAGTTCTAGAGACCTGTCACCTCTATCTGCCAACCTGTCTACCTGCTCGCCTGCTTGCTCACTGGTCTGTTATCTGTTATTAAAAGCAGCTTTGCTACAAACCAAACACTGACATAAAGTGATCAAAGAAAAAGCACAATGTAAGATCTCAAAATGTCCTCCTGCTGATACAATTTGCAACAGTTTTACTGAACAGTTTCTTGATGCCTGTGGAAATTAGCCTACTTACACTGGTTTATTTACACAAGCATAAATAAAAAGAAAACAATTACTCTTGAAATATTCAAGGTATATAGTATAACCCCAGCCAATGTACAGGTAGACATTAAATTCTGATATCTGTTATCCTACAGTGATGTAAAAAGCTTCTTAAATCTTTTTTTTTCTTCTTTCTTTTACAGAGACAATGATATTTTCTTCTAATTGTTGAGTTTTGTACATGAAAGCTGCTAGTTCTTCAATAAGTAATTGCTCTTGGTTCTAATGGAGAGTTTTGGCATCCCGTGTTGATGTAAATGCTGTCTCAGAAAATTTTTGGGGACAAAAAACGGAAAAAATAAATAAAAACAGTAAACACTGACTGCTGGCAACTTCAAACCAAAATATGTAGTATGTGATGGTATGGTAATCCTCACATCTACTCTTCTACTCTTCACAAGGTTACAGAGCATTTAGTGGGAAAAAAGAAGCAGAACAGAGCTTTAGCACAACCACATACAGTCAAAATTAAACCCAAATATCATTTACTTGTATTGATGTGTCTGCAGGAGACGAGAAGCAGGAGCATCTGAAAAAAGATCTGCTTCCACGAGGCTGACATGATTATTATCCCCTCTGTCCTCTCAGCAAGCATTTCTCACCGGGTCCCTCTCTACTCGCTGCCTGCTGCATCGTCTAACCACCCCACCCCTCTTCCCTCAGCTGCGCGAGTGACGCAGCCATGCCATATCACCCTGCAGCCTGTGGGTGGCTGATTCCATCCATTATTCAATCAGACAGGGTTTATATCTTGAGCCTGTGCTGCAGTGTGTCCTCTCCTGCAGAGCTGTGCATGGACAGGACATGCTGAAATAAGCTTTGAAGCAAAAAAAAAAATGTTGCTGTGTGTAAGAAATATGTCAAATTCATCCCGGCCTGAGTGCTATTATGTTGCTGCTGTGGAGCTCTCTGCAAGGTGCCCTGTCCTGTTATATGAGAGGATCTGGCAGCTGAAGGTCACATGAGCTGCCTGCCCTCATGAAAACAACCAAGAGTGGGAACTAGCTAAATACTGAAGTGTTACAGTATTTGATTCACTTTTTCATACAATTTTGCTTTTTGAGCATATTCTAAAACCAGAAAATCAATTTTAAAAAGATTTTATATAATGTACTCAATTACAAAAATTACAGAGTCACACATTTACTGAGTAAACTCAGTTAAGTAACTCAGTTAAGAGAGCTTCTCCTTGAATAGGGTCCTCTAGTTCTCTTGCCATCATTGGAAACAACCCCCATGACCAATATTTATAATAACACTGTGTTAAATACAGACATGTTAAGTTAAAACAGTAAAATGTACAACTGATGTGCACAGGCATACTACAATTCTGACTAGATAAAAGTTATTTGTAATAAGGTGCATATTGTTCGTGTACCACTCTATAGTGTGTTTTGTTTCTAAATTCAGTACAGTTATTTGTCAACTTCCTTTTCATCTCTTCCTCCTCCACTGTTTCTTAATAAATAGTTCCTCTTATGAAGTAATCTTCACTGTGGGAGAATATGTGCAAACTGTGTGAAATACTATGTCCAAAAGGGCTTTGAGGGGCTCTAGCTATTGCACTCTGTCTGAGTCACTCAGAGTGTTGTGCAGGAAGTGGTCTACCTCTTCCTTAGTTTGCCTGCCCTATAGACCACAACCTGCACAACACTCCGAGCAACCTTGATCAAGAGCTTAGGGGCCATAGCCCCCACAGCGGAGCTCAAGACCAGAGAGTCCACCTGGAAGGAGGTACAGGGTACAACCAGAGCCACCTTCACTCCAGGACCCTCCAGAATCCTATAAGGTTTGCAAGCTCTGTCTAGAGTGCTTCAGAATCCTCTGGAAGCTTCTGTGAATGATTTGGCACAGGGAAACTGTAGCAGACCAGAGAGGGAAGGCACCTAGATACCCAAGGAGGAGAACTCAACTAAGCTGGAGCAGTTCAAATCCACCTCACTTGTCAGCATGGAGGGGAAGATCTTCAGTGTCCTATCCAGAGGGATGACAGACTACACTGACACCTCAGTACAGAAAAGTGGCATTCCTTGAGTTCCAGGTGCAGGCAGGGATCAAGGAGGAACAGAGCAGCAGGATGGTGGGCGCGCAGCTCAGGCTGTGTGTCCTCAGCAGCTGCCAGGCACTGAAGACAGCCGTGGAGGCCAACTCTAAAGTTGTGGCCAACAACAAGGCATGTCCATGACCAGGGGAACATTGCCCTTGTCACAGAGAAACTGTGAGGTCGACTTGGAGAGGCAGCTCAAGTTCCTGGAGCACAAATGACAACATTGTTGAAGCCAGACGTGGCACTATTATCTGCCTCTTCAAAGCAGGACCTGGGAGAAGAGGCTGGAGGAGAGGCTGGAAGGTCAGCTGTGAGCCCATTAAAGTGGGGTGTAGAGGCTTTGACCACTCACTATGCAAGGTTTACTCTCTACTTGGCATCACTGTGACTGCAAAAAAGAAAGCCATTAAATCCACCACAGAATCTGCAGAGGGTGTCTCTAGATTGGCTTTGGGGTCTGATCAACCCTGGCTGGGTCGCCTAAGCGGGCGTATGGTGTTGAATGACCCAAAACATCCATTGACCACAGGAAATAGCACTGAGGATATGTCCCAGAGCATCCTAGGATGGGTCTTTGAACCTTGAACTAGTGTAAAACTGTTGAACTAGATTCCCCCTCATATTCTGCAGGGTTTGGGTGTTTTTGTCACTGTGTGGGGCATCCTGGTGCAGGACTCGTGGCTTCTTACGTAAGGAGATTAATTCTGCATGTGCTACACTGTCACATGTAGAAATGAGCATGAGTAAGAATGCGGAGCAGCACATTATGTCTGTGTATAGAGGCCTCATGTCTGGCTTGTCTGTCGTTTACATGCAGATACGGATCTCAAACTAAAGGATTTATGTCAAAAGTACAACAGACTAAACCAGCCCTGAGTGCGTGTCCTCCCACCACCAGGCCAATCCAAAAGTAGCAACACAAACTCTTGGGGGATAATAAAGTGAACTGTGTCTTAAATCCCTACAGGAAACTCACTGAGTGGAACACTTTTGGAAAGTTTCAGGCTTGACTGCAGCTTGACAGAGACTAATGAAGTCCACGGCTAAACAAGGACATCAGAGGAACTGATAACATGAGTACTGCAAGAAGGAGAGGAAAAGAGAAGTCTTCTACTGCCATCCTGAGGAGGTCAGCTAGAGGCTATGTGGAAATATTCTCAGTGGGTGTTGGTTTTTTAATCATATTATATCTCAGACCTACTATCCATGATCAGGGGTGGAAAGTAACTAGGACTTAGTTGCACTGATTTTACTGACTTTACTCAAATATCATACAATATTTGAGGTACTACCATAGCCTGCTACTTTATACTTGTACAGTTCAGAAAAATATTGTACTTTTTACTCTATTACATTTATCTGACTGCTACAAGGTAGTTACTTAGTTCAAATCAATATTTGACATAAAATACATATAAGCTTATAAAATACAATGCACTGTTAAAGAATAAACCACTTTGTGTGTGTGTTTGTTTCTTTCAGTGTTTTGTGTTTGACTTTACGCTCAGAAGCTTGTGACTAAATGGATATTTTTTGAATGTGACACAAACTATAATATCCCTTCTTTGTGCAGTCTTGATTGTTGTTTTTTCAGACACAAAAAGTCACCAGAAAAAGGAATAATGTCTCTGAATCTTAAAATCATATAAAGCAGTGAGTCCCATCCTGAGGGTTATCTAAGGGGTCCCAAGATAAATCACAAGATGATTTTAACAGACAAAATAAAAAGTGCATATATGTGTGTGTCTGATTGTCTTGTAAGCACTTAGAAAACAAGCAGTGTCTACATGAAGCATCTTGTCACATTTCAGAAGTCTATGAGTTGTTACTCGGTTGCACTTTTTGGCTGGTTTAAAATGAATACAGATTTGTGTGGCACAAGTTTTTTTCTTCTTCCCTCTTAGTTTAATCATCTCACAGCCCCTCAGATTTATCTCATGACCCTTTAACTACTGGACCAAACCAATGATCTGTACATAAAGAAGTCAATACTTTCTCTCTCTCAACCAGCTACAACAGTAAAATGCTTCTCACACACTGACTGCCTCAATATTCATTTTAAATGCACGGCTTTCACTTGCATTTGCACTAAGGGCGTGCTTTCATACTGTGGTATTGGTACATTTACTTAAGTACAGAATATGAATAATTCCTCCACTACTGTCAAATTTTTATCCACCTCTTTTTCTCCTCAGGTTTATTATTTGATACAATGTCTGATGACTTGAGATGAATATTCTAACTGTACAGCAGAGGGAGCCGCAGCTGCCTCAGTTTTCTTCACTGCATACTTTCTTTCAGACTACTTTGTTTATAATGCTCCTCATGAAATAAAGACAAGCAAAGCCTTGCATGCAGATTGCCTCACCCCTTATCTTTTGTAAGAGGAACATTTCCAGCTTCTTTTTTTTTTATCCAGACTCCTCATAATACTGCTACACAAAGACTGTGACACATTTCATCTTGACACCATCGAGTGTCATCCAGGTAAATTCAAAACTCAGCAGCAATTACCCCTTGTCAGTTTACTGAAACACAAATTTTCATTTTTCTAAAAATGTATTTATAAAATTTAAATCTTACATACAGAGTCAGTATATAGCTTGTTGAGACAAATAATGCTTATAAGTTTACCAATGTAACAAATGATTCTAAAAAAGTCACAACATGTTACAGAAAGAGCAGCAGTATTCTAGATATAACATTAGAGATATGTAAAGCTTCTCTCCTGGTAAATACCAGTGATATCCAGCACCTGTTTCACTGCTGCTGAAGTTGCAGACTGTTGATGAACACAGTGTGCAGCTCGTTGATGTCGTCACTGGCCTCTATGGGGATGCTCAGCCTGCCCGGCAAGCTTGAAAGCCCGCCGGCCGAGTCGTACATTGGCTCGTTGCGACACTGGCTGAGATTTTCATAGCAGGAATCCCCGCAGCCTCCCACCGCACCCTGAAGATGCTCGTACACGTCCAGGTAGTGGTGCTGCGGGGACAGGCGGCTGTAGTCCTGTGCCTGGTGCAGCGCGTGATGGAGCTGGAGGCGGTGCTCAGGTCCAGGGCTGTGACAGGGGCTGTGGGACGGGCTGTGGGGCATCAGGCAGGTCTGCAGGCAGCTGTTCCTCCGCATGGCCCGGTGCAGGTCCAGTCGGGCGATCAGTGGCTTTCCGATGTTGATGCTTTTGGTCCAGTGGACAGGATCATCGTCCATGGCCGGGAAGGTGCCCTGAAGGCACACGGTGAAGACCAGCTCCTCCTGTTACATGAGGAGTTAGAGGAGGAACAGTAGTATCAATAAACACAATGGGATCCTTTTATTTTTGTTTTAATGACCCAGAATCGTTCGTCTTGAGATGAATATCATATGATGACCCCTGGGATCCTCCTGGAGTTTGATCTGGTACTAACCTGTATAATTGTTTGCTCTGCAGATATCTGAGGAGTGTTATCTGGAACACATATGGTGTCCAGTGTGTCCTCACTCTCTGCTCCTCTCTACAGGCACCCCACACCTTGGTTTGGTTATGTAAATTTATCTTTACATTTTGCCTTGCACCTTACAACACCTGCACACACATCCTTCACCCATGCACACCACACATCACCGACTTTACTGCTTTCCACACCCCATGTTGTAAATATTTAATTTGCCAACTTAGTTTAATTTGGTTTAATAAATAATTCTCTGTTAATTGTTACCCGAGGTGTGTCTCTCTTTTTGTTCTGGCAACTTGAGCTAAGTGATGACCTCTCATGCCACCACATGGCGAGAGTCATACTGTTTAGCCCCTTTGATTAGGTAGGTTTGACTTGGTGAAAGGCAAGGCTAAGGTTGTGCGGTCTGGTGGTCTGAGGTTAAGCACATACTGGATAATCTCACTGTAGTGCCATTGTCCTGCAGTTGGACATCACCATGCCTGCTTGTAAGTAAATCTGATGGGACTCCATAGTTCTGCACTGACTACCATTAAGTGAATAAGGTAACAGAGGTGTATTCCTATCTGTTGCTGCAGACTGAGTATTTTATCAATCACTTGAGCTCAGAAAATATCTTCTAGGAGGGACACATGAAAAATAGATACTCTGTGTGTGACTACAAATGAAAGTAGACTATTGATATGTAACTTTGCTTAACTTAATTTTAATTTTAAGTTTGTTGCTTGGCTCTAGCAATGCTGGTGTCTCTCAACAATGATTAAAAACATTGTTGAGGAATTCTGTTCAAACATTTATCGAGTCCAGAGGATGAATCCTAGTTGATCTCGTGATCCCCTGACTTTTCATCTAACACCACCAGCAGGTCAAAGTTTACCTTTACATGCTGTCATGTGGACAAACACAAAGCTTGTCCTATTTTTAAAGAGACGAGACTTTGATACCGTACTATATTCCAAAATGTCTTGTTGAGTTTTTACCCTGAGCTTCTGCAGTGAGCTGAGTCTGGTGTAGAGACAATGCTGCGGCAGGCTGCTGGACAGGAGGTAGATCCCGGTCTCCTCTGGAGTCTCTCTGTTCATCTCTTTAGGATCCACATCAAGGTCCTGCAGTAAGGAAAGGAGGCAGGTAGCAGTGTATAGTTATGCACACACCCACTCTCAGACTAATTTCAGTTGCATTTTCAGTTCATGAAGATGGTGGCTTTGCTTTGTTCTGTTTTCCTGCAAGGTTCCTGTTAAATAAAGGGAAATTCCCTGCTCTTTCTTAACCCCATAAAAACACCTTAAGCAACATCTTAATCATACAAAGGCCAAAAGTGTCCCACTGGTGGTATGGTCTAGTTTACAGGGTTAATAACCAGCGTTCGTGACAACATGCTGACCTGTGAGAAGTCAGTGACGTGAGCTTGGCAGAAGGACATGTCCTCGGGTTTCTTAACGATGTGAGTGTAAATGACGAGCACGTTGGAGAACTCTGCAGCGAAGCCCAATTTGATCTGAGCCCCGCAGTCAAAGTTGAGACTCATGCTCTCAGGAAGCTCTGGATTAAGACACAAAACACAAAACATTATGAGCAAGTGCCACATTGATAGATTTCAAAAACTCCACCTGGTTTTCATGCTATATTTTCAAGTTCTCATGTGGTGTCAAGTTCTAATTTTTATTAAAAAAGTAGGCTCCTCTGTTTCACAAGCAAATATTCATCAGCTGATAGAAGAGGAAGATGTGACGATGTTGGCTTTCTGCTGTCACTCCTCCTACCTGCTGTCTGCTCACCAACAACCATGTTGTTAACAACAGTGTGGTCAACTCAGGAAGCCTCAGAATGTGAGAGAGCATTGTTTGCTTGGTCGACATTAACCAGAATCAACATTTGAATGAGCATGCAGCGCTGAGCCACAGTAAGCAAATAGAGGCTTCCCAGCACTGTGATACCAAACGATAAACAAATTTTTTTTTTAATGAGGTAAGGAGTTTGTGTTTTGGACTCACCGTGAGCCTTCGCCCACTGGCGGCTGTGAGCGTGGGCGAGATCAGCGCTGTCGCCGGGCAGAATGGGATCGGTCAGAGCTCTCTTCTCGGACAGGCTGCTGCGGATCTCCAGAGCCTGCTTCCCCTTCGTAGCGTCAAACTGACCCATGTCTGGACACAAGAAATTTTAACGCACTTCAACAAGAGCCTGTCTTGATTTTAAACCCTCAGAAATATCTAAAAGTCAATGAGTTGAAACTAGGTCTAACTAAAAACATTTGAAACGCTGCAGGGAGCATTTAATGTTATTGTTTTACTTTACCCACCCTGAGCTAATGTTTAAGACACATCCTGTCTGTATCCTAAGCGTTATTTAATAGTAAGTGCAACAACCTCAAGGTCTCATCTACCCTGCATTTCAAAGGAAAGGTATTTTAATTCTCTATGGTAAACTGATAATCTTCTGAGTCCCAAATTCACCTTTACATTTAAGTGCTGCCTGTTACATTTCAGTAGTAGCTTACTGATGGACAATTTGTGATTATAAACAAAGAAAAACCACAGTAATTAATAATACCTTTTCATATATGACATATATTACACTTCTGGTGTAACTGTAATATTCATTATTTATATCAGTGCTTCTTGCAGGGCTACATAGGACGTTATTATATAATGAGTTTCTGTTCCTCTCTCACCCTCAGCGACTCTGTCTAGCACCACGGTGATCTTCTCATCATCTAGCAGTCGCTTCTTCAAAAACTTGACAAACACACCGTTAGTGAAGCCACTGGAGCTCAGCTCAAACGCCTCGGCATCCTGGCATCTGCAGGCCACAACGAAGAATACAACATTTGATATTCTTGAAAAGAAAAAGTGAATGAATTCAGTTTTGAATGATAACTGATGTTTCAGACTCACGTAGCATATCCAAAGACAATGTTGGCCGTAACCCTCAGGACAATGTTTGGAGTGCTGTCATCATGAATATTCCTGGAGAATGAGAGAAGTAATAAAACGTCTGTGATCCAAACTGAGGTGATAAATCCCATACAGCTCACGCACTCACCTCTTCCTGCACATGTCCAGCAGAAAAACATTGAGGCCCGTCTCCTTCTCCTGCATCAGTTTTAGGATGCTCTGCACACATAAACAGTTGGCTGACCGGTATGGGTTTGGCGCGTCCACCGGCACCATGAAACTGTTGCCGTAGTTCTCATATCCATGTCCAGCGTAGTACAGCAGACCTAAAGAGGGAGGTGTTCAATTATATAAAGTAGCCTGGTTATAGAAGACCAAACTCTGGCTACTTAAAGAAGTTATGGAAGAAAAAAGCGTTTTACATGAATATATGAAAAACCCAGTGAGGTCTGAAGCACTCCTGTGTCACACATACCAATTTATAAATGTGTTTAAACCAATATGAAAATGTGCTTAAATGACAAGGTTTTCATATATTCACTTTTTTGATGATATTTAAAGTCTTTATTATTTTGTTTTACTTGCCCTCAGTTAGTGTGTGTAATCACCTTAGATATAATTCACGTAGCGTTTTAGGGTTGGAGTGTTTCTGGATCTATGACCATATCCAGAACCATCCAGAGGTACAACATGTAAAATCCCAACATACCGTAGACGCCCTTGTGGAGCAGCAACAGGAACTCATCAACAGCGTTTCTCATCTCTGACTCCGTGAGGTCCAGCAGCGAAACCACCTTGAAGTTGAGCTGCCGCAGGAGGTTGGTGAGGTCGTACACGTCCACCATGGGAGCTTTGAGCTGCGGGTGGTTCTGGTAGGACAGATTGCCGATCAGCAGGGCCACTTTGTCAGTTGCTGGGAGGGGGAAAAAGGAGAGATGGAAAACCATTCTGTTAAACTACGAGAGAGAAAACTAATATACAATAATATGCATCAGAGAAACAGACTTTCTGGGTGCAAACTTTTTCACTGCCTGTTTAATAAAGCCTGCTATAGCCAGTTCAGTATAGGAGTAGGACAAAATAACAGACACTATAGGCCAGTATCAGAGGTTGAGTTATTGGTACGTAACATAAGCAGATATTTGATATTTTTTTGACAAGGATCCTTAACTTGTGTTATTAAAGAAGGAAGAGGAAGAAGTGGGTCATGCTCTGCTCTGAATATCAAACACAATGACATTTATAGCCATCTCATGTCAGGTAATACCTTCAGCTTTGAAACATAAACCAACCTTTGTGATGCCTGTTATTTCCCTTTACTGATCACACTACGTCACAGAGATTCTTATCAAACTCTATAGTATTTTTTCCAGGCATTTCAGGTGTTGGATGTAAAGTGTTATTCTCTCCACCTGTGTAGCTGCTGACATATGTTACAAGAAAGCATTAAGTTTCACATCCTTGTTTTGGTGTCCAGGACAAAGATCCTAATCATATCAGACAAAAACAGCAACACAGTTGAAACACAGTACAGAGTAACACTAGTATTGTATGCCAATAAAGTTACAGGAAATATGGTCACAATTTCCCCTTCTGTTCCTGAGTTATGGAGTTGGATAATGGCCAAAAAGGTGTTTTTGCTGAATTTTATGATGTCACAGTGAAGTTAACCACAGACCATTTGGACAGAACATATCAGCACTTCATCATTTTATCCTATCAGACATTTGTGTTAAATGTTGTCATAATTAGCTAATTAATTCTTGACTTATGGCCAAAAACGCATGAGGTCAGAGTGACTTTGACCTTCAGTGTCTGACCACCAAATTCTAATTGGTTCATCCTTGAGTCCAGGTGAACGTTTGTGCCAAATTTGAAAAAAAGTCCCTCAAGGTGTTCCTGAGATATTTCCCGAGAGTGGGATGGACAACCCAAAAATATAAGACCACTGCTATCGCCGGCATGGAGGCAAAAAAATATACCATCAAGTGCAAGGTGATCATATTATAATAATTCACTAACACTTGCATGATAAAGTGTGTTGAAATACACTTACCGTAAAGTTGTTCAGGAATGCTATTCAGGAAAAATTCACTGGAACCTGAAGTAAACACACAACAAAGGATCATATAGTGAGTGCTGTGTAAGTATGTATTAAGACTTGACAAGCACAGTTACACTTACCTCCTCCGATGGCATAAACATCATCTAGGAAACAAAAATAGAAATACGTCACCATCATATAAGCTGAGCAATTTTAAGTTGGTGTTAGAAAGATGCTGTTGATTGAGGAGGAAATGATCAAAGAGAGGGTAAGCCTCACAGAGATGAGAGCAGAGACGTCGAATCAACTAATTAGTGTTATTCTATGTTTTTCTTATTGTCAGTGATTCCCATGAGAAGCCAACGATGTACTGATCTGTCTCTGAGTATATTCCAACTTCCCTGCCCCTGTCTGCAGCAGCCATTAAAAAAAATGTCATGAATAAGTGGTTTCATTTTTTTTAAAGTCTCCTGAAACAGCTGCACTCTGTACTTTTTTAGCAAACGTCACACAAACAGGAGTAACTAGAGCATTTCCTGAGGACTATTTTCAGCTTCATATTAACACACATTTGGTGCTGTAGTCAGTATTTACAGCAGCTGCAGGATGGTAAATTTGGGGTTGACTACAGTTGCTGTACATCTGGCTTTGATACACAGACAATACTATAGTACTAGCTTAGCATGATCAATTCAATGTTGGTTTTGGTCTTTTCATGGGATTTGTTGACAAAAAGACAAATATAGAATACTGCCATCCTTGAACATACAACTAATTGAAAATAATGACATTGAAATTCATGCATGTGATGCTTGGAGATCAAACCCTGTGAACCTTGTGCTGGTTAGTGTGTATATAATAATCATAATCATCTGGATCGTGACCCACATGCAGTTACCAGAACAATTTGAGGTTTGAAACAAAGTTATGATTAACATTCGCATGCAGCTAATGCCTGTTAATTGTTACCCTGTTGCCATTTAATGCCCCATGTACCAGTCCTTTCAAACTCTACCTTCAGAGCACTCCATTGCCCCTGAAATCTGGACAGATATCCTTGGTGCTTTCAGTCAAGAACAAAGTAAATAATCACTTAGACATGATGACAATAGAGCTGGTTTTACTGGGCTGTTATGATAGAATAATAAAAACTGAGGTGTTACATACCTATGACAATATCAACTTCATTGCTCCACATTCTCTCAGTGCTGCTGCTGATCTCACAGCGATACCTGCCGTGGTGATCCTGCATCACGTCAGGTATCTGAAAAGCACAGATACTTTAATTGAGCCTTGTTCACTGAATAACAATCAGATCTATGATTAGCTAGATCATGCCTTTTAACGTCAAGAAAGAATTTTTGTAAAAGTGACAATCAAGAAACCCCCTCCTCACCATCAGTCTCCTCTTTGTGGCGTTGAGGATCGGGACTCCGTTTCTATGCCACTGGTATCGAGGGATCGGCCGTCCCACGGCTCCACACTCCAGCTGAAGGGTTTCCCCAACATTTAGCCGCTGGGACTGAGGCTGGATCACCAACTTCAGCCGGCCCTCTAAAGAATGATAACTCTGCCCTGGTGCTGGGAGGGGGAGGGGAAAGGGTGTGAGAGGAGACATGAGGTAAACATGTCCTGTCCTGCAACGGATCCAGAAACTTCAAAAATATGTAAAACAACAACAAAAGTAGCCGAAAATGAAAAGAGTAGAACATGAAAATACATTTACAAACAGCAGGAAGCAGCTGTTACAAGTGAGACTTTAACACCTGCAATGTCCTACCGTAAGACATGGGGACATTTAGGACGTCCACCTGAGCCCACTGGCTGAATTCAAAAGTATCTCCACAGTTGACCCTGCAGATGTAAAAGCCAGTGTCCCTCAGATGGACTGGACTAATCACCAGGTCTGGAGAGAAGCTGTTTGGCACCTGAGGGTGTGAAAATGTCGATCAAATTTACCAGTTTTCAATTCTCATCCCCTTCCACCCACTTCTTATTCACTCTGCTTTGCTCACTCTAGTCGCTCTTTTAAGAAGTCGCAATCTCAGTGTGATCATTTAAATTTCAATTGTCTCCTACTTGTCTATAAAGCACTAAATGGGCCTGAACCTAAATACATCTCTGATTTACTTGTATGTTGTGAGGCATCCAGACCCCTCAGGTCATCTGGGCTCACTTCTATGCCCCCCATCTGTGGATCAAGCTTCCAACTTCAAATCAGGGCTTAAAACATTATTGTTTGTTTTAGTTTACCAATATATTACATACACATCCTCTGCTATGCTTTTGCAAGGCACTTTGAATTGCCCTGTGTTTGAATGGTGTTATATAAATAAACTTGCTTTGTCTTGCCTCATAGCTCTGAGGAAAACTGGTCTCAGATGCTGATATCTGAAGGATATCATGTGAGTATGTTGGTATTTTTGGTAAAGTTAAGAGCCTGTTTAGACACCTGGCTAAACAGATGAGATTTTTGGTATAATCTAGAAGAATCAGGTTTATGCATTTAATAAACATCTAACAATGCAGGTAAAGTTAAGTGCAGGTAAGCATCCAGGAGAGCTAAATGACTCTATATTGATATTTTCATATTTTTAGGTCAGGAATTATATAAACATGTTTCTCAATCTGGGAATGCAGATCAGCAGCTGCAGGTGTGCCCGGTGATATGGCATGTTTGCTATATACCAGCATAGCATGATTTTCATCTTTTGGATGTCTGTGCCAGGAAGACGGAGAAGCACCAGTGAAGAAGATTTCAAGCCCGAGCCTGTTAATTTGGCACTTTATTTTCTCCTGTAAATTTCCTTCAAGTGCTGTGCCAGGCAATACTATTCTACTGGTGATGTACAGTAAAGACTTCACAAACGAACAAATATATGAGGAGGCAAGAGGAGATGATGCAAAATAAACTAACAGACTAACACATCAGATGCAGAGAGTCTGTGAATGGGGCAGAGTTGTAACTCACCTCTTCCTTACTCTTGAACCACTGGTACTGTACTGGAGATTTGCCCACAGCGTGACAGCTGAGGCGCAGATTGTGGCCACATATAAGAGCCACTGACTGGGGCTGAATGAGAATCTGCAAGGCTGAACATTTAGGAGACTTTCACTGTGAATTCAGACTTTGTCTCACACTGTTACACTGATTTTGGATGGGTAACACCCACAGCACAGACAGACAGCTTAGGTGTACAGCTGACATTTATTGTTAAATATTAATATAACCCAAGTGTTTTAGTTCCAGTTTTTAGTTCAAGTGTTTAAATGCAATAGTTAATAAGTTTCCCCAGCTGATTGAACCCTAATTGACTGTAACTTTATGGAGACAAATCATTGTCATAATAATTTGAATTATATCACCAATTTAATTCTGATGCTAAAATCCAAGATACAAAATTATCTGAAATCTGAACATTCGGTACAGAAAGGAAAAGCAATCAAGCTTGAATGGAATCAATGTGACATTTAAGATGGTAAAAACCAGGAAATATTTCAATGCAATAAATTCAGTAGTGATTCAGTTTCAACATTTGGCGTTCAGTTTCTGTTATATTTCATATTATTATGGTAATGATTTGCTTCCATAGTAACTGGCCTTGTAATATACTCTAAGTGAGATCCAAACACCATGAAGACATAATTTCCCTTATACAACACAGAGAACAAACATCAAACTGCTTTAGATGCTTGACAACACAACAGGCTCGGGGGCGGCTCCTCTGTACCTGATGGTTTTAGACAATGCACGGCCTCCGAGTTGCCCAGAGTTTGGAGGTAATCCATCAGGTGACCCATGGTGCAGCCTCGTTCTCCCATCAGCCTCAGCAGCATGCGGCTCGGGCTGCCCTCCAGCTCCAGCACCTTCAGAGAGCACATCTCCATGTCGTCTGAGCTGATGCAGGAGATTGATAGCACGTCATGTTTCAGATATGAGAATCAAAATTGTCATCATCATCTACTTGACCTGCACTACAGATGTAGGTCTATACATTATAGTTAGCTATACAGTTATATATATAGTTAACTTCAAGGTAAAGCACTCTATCTATCTGTGATTGTTTAAAAGGATATAGTCTGATTCATTTTCAACCCACCTGACTTTAAACCGTCTCTCATTGTTGACTATCTCTCCAAGCTTTCGCCATCCTCTGCTGCTGGATTTGTCCAACACCTCGCAAAGCTTCTTCACCACCGGCTCTTTCAACAAGTTGATCTTTGTGGACCGGTCCAAAGTATCCGACATGGCAGCCAGCGACAAGAAAAGTCTACCATCGATAGCGTTTCTATCAGGCGGAAGACACTCGTACTACACCTGAAAATAATTCACTTGGAGACGAAAAAAAGTTTACTTCCTGGAAGAAATGATTAAAGTGACACAGACACACCTACTACAATGTCTTGGTTTTTCCCCCCACGCAGCTGCGGACGGTCTTAGCCAAAGATTGTATATGCACCAAGATAGTACTCCGTCGGTAAACGTTTAGCTACTCCCCGAAAAGAACCCAAATTCAGAGTTTATGATAAATTTTACCGATGATAGGGGCCTGCGCTAATTTTCACTTGTATTTTGCTGCTGAACTACTGCGGTCAGATTAATATTTGAAGAGGCCCCAGGGCAAAATAAATAAATAAATGTTTTTGGGCTCTTGTTTACTCCCACTGCACATGGCAATTACATTTTTTTCCCCAGGCTACCAGAAACCAGTACACTGGTGCTGAAATGATTAATTATTTAAGAAAAGAAAAAAAATCTGTTTTTGTAGCTCAAGCATGAATATTTGCTTCTTTTTTTTTTTTTTTTTTTTTTTTTGTCAGTTTTTTAATGAGCTTGTAAGTTTTGTTGAATGAAAGACTGGATATCACTGCTCTTACTGCCAACATTTATCTAATTTTTTTTTTTTTTTTTTTACTGCTATATTAGTAGTTGGGAGCTAATGCTTACTTGTATCAGATGTTGCCAGGCACCGGGGAAACCAGTCCTTCTTGGCTGCAGGTTACCTGAGAGGGAGACATTTGCCTGCTGATGGGCTCTGACGGAGGGCTGCTAACCACACACCACCTCTACCACAAGAGAGAAAAGTCAGTCACCAAGTTTTTTTTTT
>BRZM01002050.1:0-44023 GCA_033238685.1 Lates japonicus
GAGGGTGGAGGGTTGAGAGGAACAGACGGATGAAAGTGAAGTGTGTGAGAAAGAAATAAAAGAGCTGAGCATTTCAGAAGATTATCAGGGCAAAGCAAACAGAGGATACGGGGTTAGAGTAAAAGGGATGCTATTAAAAAGCCATAAATAATTGAAAATGTAATTTCACTCCTTCACATATCCAGGACTTTAACTCCTCTCCCTCCTTCTATCCTAAGACGCACCTTCTTGAATCTTACCATTGATCGAAATCCAACCATAAATCCACAAAAAACTGTGCAGTTTTCCATATAGACATAAAGAGATCAAACTAAAAAAACAGCCTCAAATGTGTTTTAAGTGACTACTTTTGGTTCAGAATGCTGGAGTATTAGGTCAGTGGCATTTCAATAACTTTTCTTAGTATTTTATTTTCATGTGCCCATGTAAAGCACTGTGTAACTCTGGATTTGAAAAGTATGACTGGAACAAATTGCACTTAATTTCTTACATTTACACAAGTACTGTACTCAAATGCATTTTTTTGGTACTTATACATTATTAGAGTATTTCCATGTCAACACTATATGATAATATTACATTCATTCATACATACATTCATAAATCATGTCCACTTCACTACAATTCAGAAGAAAATATTGAACCTTTCACTATATATATTGTTATTGATTAAACAACTGGACAGTAAATAGAACAGTTAAAAATAGCTCCAACTGCAAAATGCAATGTACACCTCAAATAAAAACAATGCACTGATATATAATATTAGGACATATATTTACTGCATCAAATACTTTTGACACAATACTTGAACTTAAGTAACTTTACTTATTTGAAATGTATTTGTACTGGAGTATTTAATAATGTAGATGATGCTGTAAATAACAAATATCAAGATTATTATTTACTCTGCAGTCTGTGCCTCAAAATCCCAAACTCATCATAGAAATACAGAGAATGTTCTTTCATAGAGAAAAATAACATTTACAATATGTTATAATATAATTATAGAGTAGTCTACTCTTGGATCCAGTGTACCTGTATTACAATAATACTGCTGAATTTTATGTTTTTACTTTTATTTTTTATTACTCAAGCAGCTTTTATAAGTTGTAGAAACCAGATGAAACTTGTAAATGTACATGCAGGAGTGGTGTATTTCCTACCCTCCGTGCAGCAGGTCCTCCACAGACCGGAGTGGGTCAGGACCTCCTCGTTCTTGCGGACGGTCTCGTTGTCGCTCAGGCTCTTGGAGCGGCACATCCCGCGGGAGTACAGCCAGTAGTCCGTTCCCACGGCGATGGTCATGAGGCTGAAGGCGCAGAAAGCCCCCGCCGTGGTCAGCAGCATCATCACACCCCGGTTACACAGCCTCATGTCTGCCCGGCCTCCTCCTCCTCCTCCTCCTCCTCCTGGAGTCCTCCAGTGGACAGACCGACAGAGTCAGAAACACCCCCGGTGTTTTATCTTTGTGTGGATCCAGTCGGCTGAAGGTGATGGAAACTCTGATTTTCTGCACATCTTCTGCAACCTGCGCCAAACTCGCATGGGTGGATAACTGTGCAGACCTCGGGACAGGTCACCCCCCCCCACACACACACACGCTACACTAAACGCACAATACTACAGACCAGAGCTGGGATGTTTCCATGTCAAGGGCGCAGACGAGGATAACGGGATGTGGCTGTTTGTCAATAGTGAAAAATCAGAGAGGAAACCAGGCCGACGGACGAGAAGTAGAAAAAAGCCGACATACTGGATAAAACAAACAAAAACAAAAGGTTGTTTAGAGAAAACAGAATCAGCAGCGCTGCTCTGGACACGATCTGGTTCCACTGTAGATCAACTCTGCATGACAGAAACTGCAGGATAATCCCGCCCTCCAGTGTGTGTGTGTGTGTGTGTGTGTGTGTGAAACCTGTAGCCTACATCTGCATCAGTTCCCAGTGTCATTTTAATGTTTACAGAAGTGACCAGAGAAACAGAAAACCCTGCACATCACTATGCAACAACTTATAATTAAAGACAGACTCAAAACATTAATCTATGTAAATGTTAAACTATATCAAACAAAACACAAAACAACTTTTTTTCCCCCACATGAAAATTAGGTTTTAAATAAAATGAATTATTAATATTAATTTCAGAGGAGCTCTGTGGCTGACATCACAGCTGCTTACTCATTACATGTCCTTCATATTAATACACTCATCAGGATTACATCCAGGAGCAAATGAGAGAGAAGCTGTCCCTTCATCTGAATGAATAAAAGGATAAATGAGAATATGAATATTTAAAGATCTGATATAAAGAAGGTGAGCTGTGTGAAGAAGCGGAGGCGATTAAAATGGACAAAAAAATAAATAAAAAATGGGCACCTGAGTCTGAGTGGCTGTATGAGGTGACAATACTTCACAAAATGTCTTGTTAGAAAGTCTCCGAGCTCAGTTAGAAGACATAAAACAACTACAAATAGACACAAACTGATCCCAAGGAGATACAAAACAACTACAAAGAGGCACAAAACAACCAGAGACACAAAACAACCATAACAAGATGCAAAATGTCTACACTGAGGCACAAAATAGTCATGCCAAATGACCACAGGGATGCCAAATGACCTCAAAGAGACACTAAATGACCACAAGACAGAAAGTGACCACAGAGATGCAAAACAAGCATAAAAAGAAGAGAGACAACCAAAAAAAAAAAAAAAAAAAAAAGACACAGAACAACCTCACATAGATGAAAAATGACCTTAAAGAGACACAACGTTACGGAGAGCCAACATGCAGGCTTGAGGTCACTGACTCATACAAATCACACATCCACTGCTGATTGCAGAAAATACTGCATCATTCTCTAAAGAATAATGAACCTTTCAAATGTGCTGCACAGACCTCAGTGTCATCTCGGCAGGAATTTCACAGTTATGAAAGGTGATCTATTATCAGGTGAAATGTAACTAAGAACATTCACTCAGGTACTATACTTATCCTGTACAAAGTAGAGGTACTCGTAGATACTTTTTACTTTATAAATTAATATTTGTCATTTAAAAAAACACATGAGCAGCTTGTAAAGTAATAAATGAAACTACTCAACACTATGGATAAGTAGAGCTGAAATAATTGGGGCTGGTACTTTTACTTAAGTAAGGGATCTAAGTATTTACTCCATCACTTCCTGTTATGTCCTTCAAAGTAAAACACAGGAGCCAGAGTTACTGAAATGGTATTATGATCATTTTTAATTTTAATGTAGGTACCATACTGGAGTTGTCTCTCACGCGCAGGTAAAGACAGCGCATGCAACACATGAATACTGTCCTGTTACACCATTTCTTCAGGTTGCTTTATAAAAGTTGCCTTCTTTTCCTCATCCTCTCCTTCTTCTACTCCCGCCTTTTGCATAGTAAACACTTTATTTTCCTCTATCCCCTTCCTCTTGTCTTACTAATCTCAGTTCCCAGTTCCTTCCTCGTTAAAATCTACCAATGTGAATGTCAGCTGGAGAAGAAAGGGGGGTGGGTAGAGGTGGAAAAAGAGAGATCAAATGAATATTTAAGGAAAGGAGAAGAGGAAGAGGAGGAGAGGGAGAGATAAAACAGGTAAACAAAGTGGAAGGAATGACAGCTGAGGTGCCGACAGGAGTAAAGAGCAGAGAGAAAGGGAGATGGGGCTGTGAGGGAGGTGTGTCTTAACATGAAAACCACTTCTAGCTCTGAATCCCATTCCTATTACATACACCGAAACACAAGTCATACCAAATTATTACATCTACCAACATATGTTCATTTCACAGACAACAAACAGTCTCTGCTCCGTGCTTGGTGAAGCAAACTCTCTCGACTCGTATTTCTGTAATCAGAGAAGAGCGTACACAGCATTCGGAGGAGTGGAAACTAAAACTTGATTTGAGCATGGCTACTTCAAAACCGACTTGCATCGATAAATTCGAGACACAGAGAGGTTTTTTTTTTCTTCTCTCCTCCGTGATGTCAAAAGCAAATTTTAAAGAACTACCGTACCAACAGATATGGCATGCATAGAGGAGCTGCACCACAAAGACTGTATAGGCCTACACAGCACTAACCCACTGCATACACAGTGCCATAGAGAAAAGAGAAAGAGAGAGATTAAGCAAGAGGAAAAGACAGAGACATTTTCTTTAAAATATCACTGCCAAACAGGCATTGGGGGATTTCTCTCCTTTTTTTTCTTTTTTTTTCTTCTTTTTTTGCATCAATTTGGAAGACAAGACGTGCTTAAGACTAAGTTCAGGACTAACTTAGACATGAGGTTATAAATCAGGGTCCTGTTTTTCAAATGTGGAAAACAAGAGTCTGGGTTTTTTGTTTTTTTGAAGCAGTTTTTAAATTTATTTGAAGCTCAACCAGTCTTTAAGCTCAAACTTTCAAAGGTTCCGGTGTGATAAAGCAGTGGTCCTTGAACGCACCCCCTGACTCCCCCTCATTTGGAAACACTCTTCAGATAAGCATGTATGTTTGGATTTTTTAAGCTTCAAGATGATTTTTAACTGTTTTACTTGTTTTTATGTTTTTATATTTAGCCAGGAATGTATTTCATTGTTTTAAATCTTTTAATTGTTATTTCTCTTTTTAATGTCTTTTAAAATTAAAATTAAAAAAAATCTTAGACTCTGAGATCGCAAAGTAAATTCAGCTTTATGACATTACTTCTGTTGAGTTTTTAGAAATCTGCCACTGATGTTTTGCTTAAGATTTTTATCCTACTGATGGAATCAGCTTGGTTTTAGCTGTTGTATTTTAGCAGATGGACAGTTTTAAGATCCATATCCATCCATTTAACTCTTAATAAAAAATTTAAAATCATTGTTTTTTAAAGATTTTTCTGATTCCACACTGTGTCTGGTGAATGAACAGCCCTGTCCCTGCTGCGTGGTGGTTATAACTGCATGTTAACCCTTTATTTTGGTTTGCCGCATGTATTTTGGGTGTTTAGGCTTTGTGCAACTGCTGGCACAAGGATGAACAAATCAATCCTCAAACTGCTTTCAAAGAACCAAATTAGCTGGATGAGAATTAACAGGATTATTTTAGCCTGATAACAGCATGTTAGCCTGACTTAGTTAAGCCACATTTGAAGAACAGGGCCTTGGACTTTCATAATTCAAAACCTTCCTTCCCTCCAAACCACAGCCTGCACAGACACGTGTGTGTGTGTGTGTGTGTGTATGTGTCTGTCTGTATGTGTATGTGTGTGAGCACATACATGACATATTGATCATGGAATGTTCATGACGCAACTTTTACAGGCCGAAGAGAAGGAAATCAAGTAAACAAACACACGCTGTTGTTGATCGATAAGAGCACATACACACAGCTACACACATTCACTGTGACTCTTGATCGTCAGCCGCTGTATTGACCCGCTCACCACAAGGTCCCGTGAATACTACACACGCCTGGAGTTTTTTCAGACAGTGGCCTGTTACCGTGTGGTCATAGTCAGTCCCACTGTGACCAACCAGCAGCTAAAGCCATCTGAAGTTTAAATCGTATTCTGCTGCTTGTGTGTTTGTAGATGTAAGTGTGTAGTAAGTGCAGTGTTTTATGATTACTGTCCAGTTTAGACGCTGACATGGGTTGAGTTGGAGGATTTCTATGTGTGTGTGTGTGAGTGGTTTGAGTCCAGGTGGTGTCGATGAGATGCTGGGTTGGAGTAAAGTCTTATCCGGGGCTGCGTCTAACCAACGTGAACTCCTCAGACTTGTATAATAAACTCGGGATTGGTGTAGGAGAAGCCCTGGAACTCGTTCTGGTCCAGGTTCATGATGAAGAGCTTGTCTGTGGGCGTCAGCTCCACCGCCATCTTTGTGAACTCCTTGTCGAAGTTGCCGACATCACAGCGAGATTTCTGCCAGAGAGAGGAGAATGAGGAGGGGAGAGAGTTAAAAGTATGAAGTTAGAGCAAGTTTGTGCAGCGTTAAGGAGGCAGTTCAGAGAGAACAAGGTTTGACAACAAGCAAAGAGAACGACTGTCTCATAGAAGCACAGAGATGAAGAGTAGAAGAGGAGGTGAAGGAGGTCACATTTTAATCTGCAGAGGTGGGACAAAGTCGTTGTTTTACAAGACAAAAGTAAGTCTCAACACTATGAACTGCACAGTCAAGTCCAAAATGGTGTGTTTTGAGCCCTAAACAAGTCGGTACACGTCATTCTTTAAAACTATTTTAAACATTTAAAAGCCCTGAAAACCTATTTTCTTAGTCAGCTAATTATTATGAGCGTTGGAGTCCGACATGATTAATTTCTGCATATGTTATGCGTGTCAGATTAGTGTTTGCTTTTCTTGAAGGCTTGAATTGGAAAATGGTGATGATCTGTTTTTTGTATGTTGGCTCTTAATAAATATTAACCAGGTTTTCACAGGCTTTAAACAGAGCAATGGTTAGTTCATGGAAATATTAAATGCATTTAATCAATTGCAGAATAATCAGGTGTACCTTGGTATGTTATTCTGTTCTATTCTGTTTCAGATGCAAAGTCGAAGCCAAGATGTTAGAAATCCTCAGGTGGTCAAAGGAACAAATTCCTCCCATGCAACCTGAGAAATACTTTATACCTCTACTCCACAGTATTTCTGTGGAAAATCCTTTTTTACTTCACTATATTTATCTTACAGCAACTTAAGCTAATAGTTATTTTAATTAAGTTTTTTTAAAATACAAAACATATGAAGAGCTTCTAAATTATGATGCTTTGACAAAGAAAAACTACACTGTATACAGCTGAAATCATTATTTTGATAATCATTTAAGTAATTTTTCATGTTAATTTATAATATAATAATATTTTTTAATGAATTAATATAATAGATAAATAAAAGATTAATTTTTATAATGAAAGTAATCATTAGCTGCAACCTTACATAAACAGTTTAACGATGAGCTCCACCTCAAACAACTGTAATAGTAAAATGCTGCTTACACATCGGTGCATGAGTAATAATATCCTTATGGGCCACTTTAAGTGTGTTTTACTAAAATGAGAATATTAGTAAAACACACACACAGGGCAGGATTTTTACTCATAATAGAGTATTTTTACAGTCATATCAGTACTTTTACTCCAGTAGAAGCTGAGTCAGAGTTGAGTGTTTTTTTGATTTTGTTGAGTCTAAGTCAAAGTCTGGTCCACACCTCTGATAATCTGATAATCTGTAAATGGTTTCACCACAATAAGTCTGGACTCAGCAAAACACACCACTGATTCCATACAAGACTGGGGGGGGCGAGTTGACAAAGAACAAACACACCCCGCCGACTAACCCAGCAACACAGTCAAAAAAATGGAAAAGACCCAGCCGAAACATTTCAACAGCACAGATGCAGAAAGATCCAAGACAAACTTCTAAAGCCAGAGAGAGGAAATGTTCTGGTGTAGAACAGACAAGGATCGATAAAAACAGACCAGCTGCAGACCAAACCACAACCGGAAAGGATTTCACACAGGGAAGTGAAGCAGTGAGCCCCAGGCAAGACACATGTATCACATACACATCACACACACACACACACACACACACAAAATCACACAAAGTGTTTTAGTTTCCTACCTCCTCCTTTTGTCTCATCACAGGGCTTCCAGCTGAAATGAGGCATCTTTCCCACCTCTACCACTGGTCCACAAACACACCACTAATTCAGCTCATTTTTGTGTATCAGGCATATGTGACACCTCTGTGTGTGTGTGTGTGTTTGTGATTGACGCTTTGTTTTAATCCCGTCTATGCAGCATTTAACAACACAAAACAATTAATAAGTAATTGATAACACAATATAATGGGTTCTGTGAGAACTTGAATATAGGAGACTTCGGTATGTGAGTGCTGAGCATTATTTGACAGCAACAAGTCCTGTTAAGCATCAATAACTGGTGTATAAACATTTAGCCATTTATCACAGCGAAATATGGTTATGCTTTACATAAATACGAAACATTGGTATTTGTTTATTACAGGTATGAAATTATATTTATCAATAAATAAACTCTCTACGCTTTATCTGTTGAATAGGGCCATGAGATGTAACTGAAAAATGTAACTGGGTAAAAATGTAGTAACTTTGGCCCATGGGTTGAGAACATTTTTTTTGCTAATCCAGGAAGCTTCCAAACTTTACCGTCATAGTAACAATAATAACCGGTGGTTAACTTTCTGGAACAAGTTCAGTTTGGTCACGTCTAGAAAACAACCTCAACGGTTTGGAGTCTGGGGAAAAGGTTGTGGTTTGCATTCGAATGAGACCTCAGTGAGGTTGGGGGCCGTTGATGGGTCTGATTTATAATATCAAACATGAAGTTAAGGTTGTGGAGCGACCTCTAATGTAAAATTCTTCTGTTTATTGATCAATTCATCCACTCCAGACTGCCTGATGCAGACTTCATTGCTCTTTTACCGTTTAAGGATGCATAATGGGAAGGTTATAATTTTTTAACAAATTCAGCGCCCAAAAATGTCCTTGCTCTGCCACAACCACACTGTAGTGTGTTATAAACTATTTATCAAGTGTTTGCCATACTTTTGATTGATACCATTCTCATGTCAGTGATTAAATATGTAGCTACAACCAGGAGATTAACATTAAGACTGGGAGCAGAAACAACTAAAACTCCTGTAAAACCACAAACTGTATTTATATAAACAAAAACAAGATGGTAGTATGTTAATTACTGATTTTAGAGTGCTGGTAGCTGTTTTTAATATTTAAACCAGAGCTAGCTAACATCCTCCTGTGTCAGTTTTTATTCTAAGATAAATAGCTGTCTTGACTCTAGCTTGGGCTCCAAGATATGAGGTGGGTTTAAAAAAAAAATTGAACTACAGGCGCAAAAACAAATAAATATTTAGTTTGTCCAACTTATATCAAACCGTTTCCTTCAAAGTGTTAATTTATTTTGGAGTTGTAGCTGACGGTAACAAAGGCAGAACAGCAGAAGTAGTCTGGTGACGAACATGCTCGGTTTCCAGTGCTGGGACAATTACACAATCACAGAAGCATCTCTCTCATCAGAACAATTTATCCAAATATCTCTCAGATATAGAACTCAACATATATATATATATATATTTTTTCTCTGTTATATCTCTCGTGGTGCTATCATTGATTCTTCACCATTACCATCATCACATAAGCGCTCACTTTTTCACCTAGCAGGGTATAGTCTTTTATTGGTGACGATCTTTGTATGACAAAACTAAATCTTTGATGTCAGGTGCTGCTGCCTCCCTTTTGATCAAGCTCAAAAGAACAAGATTTGACACATTGCTACCTGCATCGTTACACAGTTACAAAAGGAAAATACAACCTGCCTCTACAATGAAGCATACGTCTTCTCGAATGGTCATTTATATATGAAATGACTTTCCAAGGATATTGTTAATTGGAGAACAGATAAGCTATAATGCATATTCTAATAATTATACAAGTACTGCAAAATGGCACAAGATGGCTGCCCTTCATCACAGTTGTTGAGGACAATATTGTTCCATACCCTCATGATTCTGAACATAATTTGGCACTTTTGGACTTCCTGTTCCTGCCACTTGTAAACTACAGCTTCACAAGATACCACAGAGCTTCATCATATAAGAAATTCTCCAAGAGTGGTTTAGCTAAACTGAAGATATGCCCTCAGTCATTAAAAAACACAGTGTAATGTGTAAATGTTTTTATTAATGAATCAGGAGAAAAAAGATTATGGCTTTTCAGTCAAAAAATCCCTAACATAGCCTTAGACTTACACTTTTGCATGTATAAAGACTTCAATCTCTGACTGGTTAAAAAATGGAATCAACAAAGATAAGCTCACCACAACACTGACTGAACAGAAAGTATTTGGTCCTATAGACAAAAAGTAAAAATTCAACATTAGGAAGCTGATTGGTTCTCAAACAATCTTAGCAAAGCAACTGGTCAGTTTTCACTTACACTATGAATATTGTAATGTGATCGTGCTCATAATATTACTGATAGGTCGTCATAGTCAATAATAAGTTACAGGAGGGTGACACACACAGAGACAGGGCGGGTTCAGGTCAGCCCCAAGGTGGGACTAACATGAACCATGGTGTGAGCAGCTGGGCGGCATTCAGGGCCCGAGCAACATTTTCTGGTGCTAAAGATAGAGGCCGTGACAAGAGGCTGATATGAAACGCAGTGTAACATGACATGTTAAACCGGTAAGAGAGCGAAAACAGTGTCACCACTGGAAACAGAACTCGTCTCCTACTGGCAACTTGACACATGAATATCTGATTATTTCTCTGATTGTTGGGTTTGAGCACCTGTCTGCATTTCCATCTGAGCGTTACTTAAAAAAGGGAGTAGTCGGGCATTTTGGAGAAATCGCTCATTCAAAAGCAGCCCAGGATTAGATGATACAACTCTTAGTCTGTAACTTAGGTACAGAGCTGGGCCAGGAGGTAGTGGCCTAGCATTGCATAAGACTGCAAGCAGGGACACTGCTAGCCTAGCTCTCCTCAAAATATGGCAACCCAGACGACAACTGACAAATTATGATTTATGTGTTGTTTAATTCATGCAAAAGAGAGAAGTAAAAATGGCCGTAAGCAGATTTCCATTATTCGTCATCTGAAAAGCGATTGCGAAAAGCAAGATAATGTAATTAAGGAAGCATGAGTCAAAGCTCCGACAGGCAACTTGAAAATGCGCATAAGAGCATGTGGATGAAACCTGCTGAGTGTTTGGTTTGAGACGGAAAATCAACCATGTTCACCATCTTATTTTCTGCGGTAGCAGGCTAACATTGCTAATTACGACCATTATTACCTTGATTATCCAAATCACAGTGAGATAGTGAGCTACTGCTTTGTAAAAACTAAAAATAAAAATAAACAAGGCAGGTTTTACTTTTGTTGTGGAGACTTTCATTTCTAATGGGCAGAGTGTTTTATGAGCTTCATCACTATTAGCTTTCACCACGGTGCCACTAGGCAAGCTATAAAGACTATAAAAAAGTAGTTACTGTGCCTTCAACCATCTCCTACCACACAGGTTGTATGGCGGTCCCAGAGAATCTCACATCTCCCCAAAAACCACAGCCTTTTCATTTCTTAGCATTAAATTAAACAAACTAGATTCAACATGTTGGTTTAACAGATGTTAACACTAAACATTGAGAAAACATGTATTTTGTGTATGGATCAAGCAAACAAGTTAATGTCTTGACTTCTGGTGAGCATATTTGGACACTTGGAGAAACCATGTGAAACGTGAGGCTTTATGCTAAGCTAAGCTAATCACTCTGGGTTCTAGCTCCATACCCAGCAGTAAAGTAAGACTGATGTCACCTAATTAACTCACTTTTACAAAGAAGGGAATAAGCATTCAAAAATAGCAACTATTTCTTTCACCCTGCGAATGCAGCCTGGATATGACATCATGGTGAGTTTTTTTTTTTTTTTTTTAACTTTTTGTTTATTTTGCGTATGTTTCTGAGGTGTAGGGGGATTACTAGTGCAGCCCAGTGATATGTGGCATGGTCAGTGGGTTGGTGAGGTACTCAGGGTTAACAAATGAAAGCCAAGATTCTTCCCTGGTCCAGGTTGGCTAGCTCCTGATCTGGGGAGGTCAGCTCTGGGGGTGGTAGCGTGGCGATCAAGTTCTCCGCATCACGCCCACACTGCACTGGAGGAGAGGAGACAGAGATGGAGAGAGGTGGGGGGGTGGCGTGAATTTGATGAGGATGTGAAGAAAAAAAGGACAACAACAAACAACAAAAGAAAAATACAACTGAAACATGGCATCAGCAATCAAATCACTCACAGCGAGCTGTGTGGATTTCCATTGTGGTCCGCCACGAGCGATATCTCCAACTTCATCGTTGGTGTTACACCCCACAAACCTCAACTGCATTTGTGAGTAGTGACCAATGGCAGGTGGATTGAGTTCGGGGGATGGCGAACTAATCCGTTTCTATAACTTACCTTGGTTGACTAAGTATGTTATTTCCTTCCTTTCTGTGACAATTTCTACTACAAAAGTCAGTGATTCTGGTAATATTCAACAGCTAGGGAATACTATATATATATGTGTGTGTATACTCACAACTTTAGGTTTGAAAGGCGGCTGGACCTCTTTATTCTCCAGTTTTCTGATCTATATAGCGGAAGGCGTGCTCATGATGTCTCTCTCCCCTCTGGACCTGGCCAGGCAGCTTACCTGGGTGTTTGGTCATCAGCTAAATCACCTTCCCACAGACTGTGTAAACTTTGGATTCGTGTGTGTGTGTTTATGTAATAGCCTTTCCCCAGTGTACTCCAGAAATAGGCCTGCTGGGTCTCGTGAACCCCGTCGAGACCAAAGCATGGGATTGTTTAAAATGTGTTTTAAATCTGGTAAGAAAATGACATCTATGGCGACATCTGTTAAAAAAAATGTGAACAAACTCTGGGGAAAACAACAACAGAATGAGACCAGTGTTCTTTACCCTCATTGTGCATTAAGTGACTTACAACAAAATGTGAGTCGCACTTACTGAACTGAAACATGCCAAACTCTGTCTATATTTTGCCCGATATTTTGAAGTTTCCTGACTGAAAATCTGATATGAATGCTGTTTTAGGGACTGTCTAATTCTTCTGGAGCTGATCTGCAGGTCAGCATCACTCTTAAACTTACGGACATGATGCGGTCACTCAAGCTGTGACTCATGCAGGAGATCTCCGCCGTTACCAAAAGATACATAATGCAGAACAGGTGTTTGAGTTTTGGCTGTTATTTTAAGGTAAAACAGTTACATAACATTGCTTAAACACAGATACAGCCTTTGTGATGTTCAGGGATTATGTGAAGCTAAAAAGCAAAAGACTGAGCACGTGGCGATGGAAGTGTACATTCAGTGTGCACCACCCTCACCCCCTTGCAGATAGCGACAGCTTCTTTGGACATGGATTTAGGGTGGGGAGACATGATGCTCCATGATCGACTGGGCTCATCTCATCCTCCCCATCAAAAAGCTGAAAACACAAAAACGCCAGCATTTTCAGTTCTTGTTACTGGTGTTTCCTTTAAAAAAGTATGATTTATGAACACAAACCTGTCCAGCGAGCATTTCATATAGCAGAACCAAGGCCCGCAGGTCTGGACTTCCCATAAGGCTGATGAGCTATGATCTACAAGACACAATGACTCGTGGGTCTTCAAATTCATTTTTTAAAAAGTCGGCTATGAGCAACATGCAAAACAAACCTCTGGAGCAATGTAATTGGTGTTCCACAAAGAATCTTTGTGTTAACTCCGTCGTACATGTTCTCTTCTTTGTCACCAAAGATCTGCAATCTTTATATAGCTTCAAGTCAAACATCACATTGTCCAACTTCAGATCCTGACAAACACAAACAAATACACACACAGAATTCAAACACACCTGTTTTCTGAAACTGCACCTGCAGACTGAGCCTGATCCACAGCAGACTCACCGGTACACGATGCCTTTGGAGTGAAGGAAGAATAGTCCAATGGCGATCTCTGCAGCATAAAACCTGAAATACAGACAAACACCATTATATTTGTCGTGTCTGCATTGGCAACAATTGCCAAACGTACAATATATTTGTGCGTTTGCAAAAAATTTTATCGATGTCATTTCAGATCATGGTTTTGGCCAACTCAATTTAAACATATGCAGTTCATGGGCTAGATGTTTACTGTTCTGCTGACCTACAGGTGGCAGTATTAATGACAAAAAATGTAGGAATGCACCAAAAGGCTGAAGAAGACAACTGCAAGCTAAATGTAGGTTGTAAGCAATTGCAGGATTTAAAATGTTCAGAAAATTGGTTTTGCAAGTGTTTTATAGACCGGCAGAGTCAGAAATACAAAGATAATGTTTTGCAGATGTGACGACAGTATTCAACTCTTGTCCGTGTGTACTCACAGCATAGAAGCTCATGAACACCAACCTGCTGGATCTGGTACATAAAGGTCTCACTCATTTATATATTCCATCTAATGTCGGTCCTAGATGAGGAGGAGGAGAGGGAGGAGAGGAGGGAGGCGGAGGTGGAGATGATATCCATCATGTGTTGACATGTTTTGTCTTTGTTAATGCAGATGTTGTTGTTGTTCTCTACTACATGGTTTTGGAAACAAGGTGCAGCTGGTGAGAAGGTGGTTTTCAGGCAGGGCAAGGACTCTTCTCCACCATGGTGCACTCCCGTCATGGGTCACGGACCTGGTGGCTTCTTCAGGATTTTAATGATAGCTCGTCTGTACCCTTCTCCTCAGCCAGCAGCATCACCTGAGGGTAGTGAATGAAAAGTATGTAAAAGCGAACCTCAGAACCTAATTTCTACCAACGGCGGCACATGATTGAAAACTGTACTGTCTGTGCATCACCTTTCGAGCACCTTTGCCCAGAACCATGGTAAGTTGAAATAAGGAAGCTTGACCGGTCCTGATTTCCATTGCTGTCATACTTGCACACGAAGAGGGAGGAGAGACGAGTCCGTGGGCTTCCCTGGACCCACCCTCGCCCCTCTACAAGGAAAAGAGTTACAGGAAGAATAAGTAGCTAGCACAAAAACCTGTTGTCATTTTGGGTCTCCCGTTTCCGTGTGTCTCACCTCAAACTTGTGGTAGCTCCTCGTTACCATCTCTCCTTCTGGCTGGACAGGAACATTAGTATTCTCCCTCCTCCTGGGACAGCAGTTTAAACCCTGACCCCAGAGTGAAAACAGAGCACTGTCCAGAAAAAATCCAGGATTATCGCAGACTATGATAATAAGGCTCTAAAATATTTACAGCCCGTTCCTTCTGCCTTTGTTATTTACATTTACATATATTAGTTTTCCCAATTCTCCTCATCTCCCATTTCCTCATCCTGACATCTTACCATCCATCTATACCCCTGATTTCAGCTCTGAGATCCCCAAGGACAGGGATCCCAGCAAGTCATTCCTGCTGGTCCAATCCCAGTCCCAGACCTCCACCACGATGAGCCGGGCGGTCCTTGTAAACTTTCTTTTAGGTTTGCGCTAAATGATAGAAAAGGGAGTGAGACAGTCAGATGAAAACAAATACAGGATGTTCTTACAATAGGTAAAACCAAGATCATAATTCCAACTCAAAGCCACATTCCTCCCATCTCTCTCTATTTAAACTGGTTAACACCTCAGTAACTGAATTTTTTCCATGCCTATGCCTTTCCCAGCAGTCACAGTAACCCAGAATAGCTTGAATAACAACAAGCACAAACAGGGAAAAGAATGAGGACAGGGTCACTTGCATGAGCTCCAGTTAGCTTTGTGCTTGTGTGACTGAAAATGAGGCCACAAGTTCTTTTCAAACGTTGCTAAAAATAGGTCAATCAGGTGTGTGTGAAGCCTCAAAACTCATCCGAGACAATGATACAGGAAGAGAGATGTCTCACAAAGTGAAGGTCTCATTCCAGGTGGGGTTGAGGCAACATTTGATGGTCTTGGTCATCTGCTTGCTCTCACTCTTTGGGTCTGGGATCAGTTTGAGCTTCACGTAGGGGTCTGACAGGCCATTGGGGTCCATGGGCACCAGGTTCTTAGCCTCTTTGACTGTGAGGGGTTGAGGACATGGACAAAAATAAGTGGCAGAAGTAGAGCGAAAAAGAAAACATCCTAAGATAAAACACACTGGAGTTTGTCCTTTTACAGAGGACGGCAGGAGGTGAAGTCTTGCTCCGGCCTGCCCTAAATAACTCTACATGGCTACATTTGACAACACTTAACAACAGTTTAGCTTCTGTTCCATAATCAATCCACAGCTGTCTGAGAGAGAGCGCTCCTGCACGTGGATGTGCACGTCCCAGTGGCAATGTGGGTCAATCGTTGGATCATTGATCGGCTAATGGACTTTCCAGTTTTAGTCATAGGTTGAGAGAGAGCTTTGAGAGGCGCTCAGTGTGTGTGTGTGTGTGTGTGTATCAAAGAGAGAAGAGAGCGTAAAGAGACAGAGAGAGAGCACTCACTGATGACGGTGAGAGTGTCCTCAGTGATCTGGGCAGAGATGTGGATGCGTCCTCTCCTCTCGGTGTGATCTGTCCCACACAAGCTCGGGACGTTGGCCACACACCGCTTGTGGATGTTCATCATACAGTCTGAACACAAGGAACACAAAAAGCACAAGCTTTCCATAAACAGCCTCACAATCTGTACAACCTATGACACCCTTTATCCGCAAACCCCCAATTCATTATCACAGTGCTTTCACTTATGTTAGCGGATTAAAGGGTCTCTCTGTGTTGCACTTTCATAAAGATTTGGGGACTCACATGAGACAGATTAAGAAAAGATTTGGTCAGAAAATGAAGGAGCAGGAGCTGAGATATCTGGCCTTTAAGTCACAAAAACACCGGACGCTACACTTCCCAAAATGCAACTCAGTACTGTGGCGTCTTTTCATTAAACCCTCCCTGCCTGATAAACACCCAGATCTTTCAAACTCCATAACCCCAATTTGTAACACAGGCTTTCCTTAAGCCGACAGTAACCTCTGATGATATGACTCGGGTAAGTTCTCTTTCAGACTTTTAAGGAGTTCCACCAGAGCTACAGAGGACATTACACAACCGTTTCAAAGGCTGAGTAGTAGTTTATGACTTCATGTGTAAAACTGGTGGAGCTCCCCTTTTAGTGCAGACTCTGGGACTTTGAATGTGAAGGTGCACAAACCAGAAAATGGATCTCAGATGATGTGTTATTGACAGGAAGATAACTCTCCAGGAAAGAGGTGTGAAAGGACTGAATGATCGCAATAATTGATGAAAACCATGTGAGAAGTCACTCTTCAGAAATCATGTATGGTTTGTTTACGTCCAGCTAGTCATGGAGCTTGACAGGGGCCATGAACTGCCCCTTCTTCTGTTGTCTCTCCTATACCTAGTCAAGCTGCAGAGAGCTTCCTCATGCGCTCCGATTAGATACTACTCTCCTCACAAAAAACACACCTCTCCAAGGTGCACCAACTACAAGAGCATCTTGTTTTAATCTGTCTTCATGTGATCGTAGAGTGACTTGATAATGTTGCGATCAAGGCTCTGTTGGGACTGTACCACCTGAAGATAGTTCTTCATAACTCTGTCTGTATGTTTAAGGTCATTGTCAAGCTGAAAACAGAATTTAGGACTGATCAGACACCACCCTGATTGTATTGTGCCATAGATAAGAATCTAAACATTTAAAGTGCCTAAAACCTTTGCACAGCACTGTATATCTGGAGCAGACAAATCATGGCCAAAAAAATATGTAGTCTGTACTAGTCCTAACTGTCACATGGTTCATGTATTTGTTCATAAATCACAGCTTGCACATTAAAAAATGAAACTTAATTTTAGATTGTTTTAGATTTATTTGCACTGAGTACAGATACACAGGCAAACATAAAAAACTGTATGGTAAACAGTGAACTAAGATCCAGTGTAATTGCTAAATCTATCCACTAGATGTCAGAATGCTCTGATGGACAAAGCTCCACCTTTTACTTCACTCTCTAAAATCAGTGGGTGGTTTTCTGGTTCTGCAGAGGTGGAGGGTGAGAGGCTAATCTGTCCCTGACTGCATGTTTTCCATTTCACGGCAATAACCTTTCAAAACACAATATCATAACATAACAACATGTTATATCTCCACCAGGCAGTGCACTAAACACATCATTCATTCATGTAACTTTAATTGCCATCAGATACACTTTCTATTAAAACTTTATACACTCAGAGGAGGGATGACCCAGAAAAGAACAAGTGTTTGATGCAGCAGAGCAACATATCTCATCTCGGTAGCAAATCTACAATATCTAAATCTCCTGCTTGGCGCCAAATAATAAGATCATAACTTAACTATCCCTATCTCTCATCAGTGATGTACACATGGAAAATGTCTTACAGAGATCATTGATGGATTAATACATACTGAGTATCAAAAGTATTAATTGTCCTCATTTACTGTGAAATAACTAAGGTTTTAAAAGGTTAATAATTTAGCCACATAAAGTTAATTTCAGGAACATGTATGCAAAGTGTTTATCTCCACTATTTAGTGTGCAGTGTTAAAAAATCTAATTTGATAATACAAATAAAAATAGCAAGAAACACAGTGCTTCTAGTCATATGTTGTTTGTTCACATGGATTAATAAATACCATATCAACATCAGTGTGAACTGTGTTATATAAGCTTCTCCTGTGTTCAACATCAGGAGTCATTTTCACACAGGATCTTATCTTACCACTAGGAGTCTTCCTAAATGGCACTAAAAGTTCATAACTAAGTGTCCTCTTAAGAGCAATTCACAAAGCTGCTGAGAGAAACTTTTAATAAGGAATAATGAGACCACTGGGGCCAGTTTCACAAAATGTCCTCCAGCTATAAGTAGCTCCTAACAAACTCCCACAAAATATTACAGGTGTCAGTCCTGATTTTAAGAGTAAGTCACAAAGCATTTTAATGCTGAAAGCAGCTTCAAAATCTGAGAGAAGTTTAGAAGTCTAGAGAGGACTAAGACCAACTGTGCTGCAGGTAATATGTCTCACAGCGTCACTGTCATGAAATGACACAATGCTAAATAACTGTTAAAAGCATATTTTGATGGCTGTGAGTTGATAGAGATCCTGCCCGCTCACAAACAAAACAATCCAATAACACCAGGGATGATGGTTTGCACAACTCTGAACTAAAATAATCAGTGTGCAGCACTGATCAACGTGGCTCAGCTGTCAGCATTAGTAAGTGTAGTAAGTGTACAGTGACTGAATAGAATCAAATAAATAAAGCTGGCCTCAGAGCACATTACCTGCAGCACATTACTGAGTGACTTTCTCTCAGACTAACCACTATGAAAGTTAGGAGTGACACACCCCTCATTTCTCCTACCTCTGTCCATTACCAGCTACTTTTAGCCTTAAGGTGCTGTTGACCCGACCACTGCTGTCTAAATATAAATGTATAACAAACTGCTGCAGGCGGCTTTTCAAAAAGGCCAAGTCAAAGTCCATCAAACACGTTATACTGCACACAGGCACAATGAGGAACTGTATATTCACTAAATGATGTTGGTCAGCACTGCAGAGATGTAACCCACTTCCTGTCTTTGCTGCCAGCAACAGGCCAATGGTCAACAAAACATGACACAACTGCAGGAATGTAAAAACTCTTCAGTTATTTCTATGAGAAGCTGATAATCTCTCTCCAGCTGTCTGATAAGATCCATTTAACTGAAAGAAAATGAATTTTAGTCAGACATTTCTTTGTTTTCTCACCAGTGGCCTCAAGTGAAATGTCTCAAAACTTTGTCTGTCATAAATAAGAGGCATTACAAAGACACTTTCACATATCCTGATGTTTGTTTTGGAATCAACTGTTTAAAAAGAAGAAAAAATAAGTGCTCTCTGGCATCACAGAGAACTCATGAAGAAAATAACATATAACAGAATAAATGAGTATTTTTAGGCTACAAATTGACTTTGCATTACAAATAATCCAATTTAATACCTGTCGTATGATCATTCTGGCCAAAGTATGAAAATTATTGATTATTATATCAAAATTTCTACAACCTCTCAGCAGCATATTAAAAGTAATTCCTAGTTATTAAATTACTTATCTGGACCCAGAGAAGCAGCATTAAATGGATAAATGGATTAACAAATTAAAAGGGACTGATTTAAGTTTTTTCTCTAGAACTGACCCATTATGAGATATTACTCTTTCTAGCTGTGATAGCGAGCAGCAGTAACAGTGTTTGCTACAGGCCAAACAATGCGGTTTGCATAATATTTGCTGCAGGAAGATGACAGAACAATTTTGCTGCAGGTTATTTTTCAGCTCAGAGAGAACAACTCAATCACCTAAGTGACAGTGACCTGCTAGTGACTCTTACACAAAAAAGACTGATTCTGACAGAGAGGACAGCACATAGGTGAGAGGTACTATGACCCCGATACAACCTGTGTTTTTGGTATTTTTCTAAAATCCCATTCATTTTGCCTGTAGGGGTTTTAGACAAAACAGTGGAGATGCTAACCTGTGACATATAAAGCAGGTGAAATGAGAAGTTCTGCTTTCACCACAAATGTTCATTTGTGCAGGCACACACACACACACACACACACATACACATGACCACACACAAAGATGTCTGTGTACGTACGGTCACATTTCATGCCCTGGTGTATCAGCCCGTAGAGGAGGGAGCCACAGTGGTCACAGAAGGTGGGGCTGGAGTAGGTGTGGACCTTAAACTTGTGTTTACTACGAGGATCCTGCAGAGGCAGAAACACAGAGAGAGAGAATTCAATATTAAAGTAATCCAGGCGGTTTCAGTCCAGTTCCTGTGTCTGTGGCGCTTAGACTCTGTTAAAAGATTAAAAACTGCAGGTTCAGGTGTTCTCAGCTGTCCTGTTAGGCTGTGTTTAAAAAGTCGGTTCACCCAAATTACAAGGAAACATGTTCTTACTTACTTCCAGTGGTATCTAAGCATGCAGATAGTTCAGGTTTTGTTTGTCCAAAACCTAAACTTAATGCCAGACATATGTGGACACTCAAATTAAGTATGTGTAATTTAGAATGTTTCAGCCATGCTACAACCATAATAAAACCATATGATACCATTTTTACACAACATTTTGGAACCTGGTGGCAGGGATTTTTCCTCATTCAGCCACAAGAGCATTAGAGAGGTTAGGTGACATTAGGTGATTAGGCCTGGCTCAAAGTCCAGGTTCCAGTTCATCCAACAGGTGTCGTGGTGGTGGATGGGGTTGAGGTCAGGGATCTGTGCTCGTCAGTCAAGTCCTTCCCCATCAAACTGGGAAAACCATGTTTGTTTTAATGGACCTGGCTTTGAGTACAGGGCGTTGTAATGGTGAAACAAGCAAGGGTATTCCCCAATCATTATATTGTTTTCACTTAATTGTAACTAAAAGTGTGTTCATACTGCAGCAAAAAAAAAAAAAAAAACAGTCTCGCACCATTCTGTATTGGCACCACCTTAGCTACAATGCTAATGTTGCTAGCAGTACACAACAATGTTTCAGAGACCCAAACACTGGGTTTGTCTGGTCTTCACGTGAAGCCAACTTGTTATTTTACAATTCTGAAAATTCAGATACACAATTTTGTTTTTCCACCTTTCACTTCAAGCAGTGATCAAAGGTCAACACAGCTCAGGTCAAAGTTCAACACACCACAGACATCCAGCAGTGCCATCACAAACCATCACACACACAGAAGAGCTTAAACTAAACATCAGTAAAACATCATGTGACATAAAGTACATTTTTAATATATACAGTATGTCAGTATCATTTGTGATGCCATCTCAATACAATAGCGGTGAATGGAATTAATGATTTTTCCTGATCTTTTAAATATTGTCTTCGTCATAACAGAGAGCAAAAATCTAAATATTGAGAGAGGGAAGCAGAAAATGGAGCACTGATTGAGTGAGTTTGGAGAATGTACAAAAATAGGAAACAACTAAAACAGGCCTGGTGATGTAACAAAAACAAAGAAAGAAAATTAGATTAATAAACATCAGTGGCTATGACTTCAAACTCCAGGCTGACTCACAAATGGTGTGTGCATGTGTTTGTGTGTGTGTGCGAATGAAAAGATATTGGCTCATTAACCTGAGGCAGCCAGGCAGCACATTTTCTCTTCACTGACATGTCTCAATGTGATTTGGAGCCGACAGGTCAGCAGGAGAGAGGGCAAGAGGTTATGTCTGAGTGTGTTTGTGTGTGTGTACATGGAGTTTTGCAGTACTTGTGAGGACACAATTCAGGTTTAAACCATCATAATGAAGACATTTCTGTGGTGTAAGGATATTTTTACTACTTCAAAAGACTGTTTGAAAGTTAAGACTCGCAGCTGCATACATATTTACAATGCTGTGCAACATTAAAATAACTCCACAATAGCATACAAAATACACAAACCTAAACACTAATTGTAAACCCAGCATGTGTCAAAGAAACAACAATTCCAGCTTAATTCGTTCAGACCCTGTTAACCAACAATAAAACAGAAATATACTGTAAAAATAAAATACTTAGTATAAAATTAAATTGTCAACCTAAAATAAAAATCACCCAGGACACTCCCTTATAATTTAAAAACTAAATTACAGTGAGTGGACTTTTGCAATCTTTGCAAGGACAAATTTTGGTTTTAAATCACAGTAATGAGGACATTTCTGCAAAGTAAGGACAAGAACTGTTTGAAGGTTACGACTTGTTTTTAGGTTTAGGTCAGAATTAGACTAGGGGCCTCACGGTCCTCACATGGACAGAAAGACAAAAGCGTTTGTGTGTGGCATGGGTGTCCATTGAGCAGCACATTCAGGAAGTACATGAAAGTACACACACACACACACACACACACACACACACACACACCCCAAAAGCCAGTGCTGACCTTGCTAATGTTATTAACAACTATCATTCATAACAATCAGTAACCATGTCTATAATGAATATTTAACTTTAACACGAGGAGTGATCTGCTTCACTGTTCATCCCAAACTCCCAGGAAAAAAATAGATTTTTTTTATGTCTGTTTAAAAAAAAAATAGCAAAGAATTAAATAGTTATTAGAAGTGTGTGTGTTTTTACTTACGTCTGAGGCAGGTCCTTTGTCGGCCCCCGGACAAGAAAAGGTGACAAACTCATGACAGCGCTTATGGACTACAAAACAGCACACTGAGGAGGGAGAGAAGGGGGGAAAAAAGCAAATATCAACTCAGGCTTCCTTGCAATGCCAAATAAGGCGACACAATAGCAACAAAGAGATGAATCAATATGTCAATTATGTGGCATTAGTCACTGCACAATAGGCTACTGATATTTCTGCAGTTCCCATTTGTCCCTTCCTTGCTGTCTACATCTATATTTAGTTTTATTGCTTCAGTTTAGATGATTTTAAATTTAACTGCGGCATGGTGGGACATCTCATAATCACACCCCATAATATTAAAGCTGCGACAGGAAACTTCCCACATTGGCAGCTCCAAATGGCAGCAGGCTCTGCACCTGATTTGACTGTGTTCTTTGAGTTGTGCTAAAATCATTCAGTTTAGTGACTGAAATAAATATCCCACATACCCATCAGCCTAATATAGTGCATGGATGCTGATCCAGATTTCAGACAAAGAAAGCTTGAGATCTACATCTTTGATCTTTGATCAGTCGCTGGTGGTGAAGACAGAAGCACGCACGCGCACACACACACACACACACACACACACACGCACGCACGCACACACACACACACACACACACACACGCACACACACACGCACATGCACACACAAAGGACAGTCAGGTTTTTAGGGAAGTGTTCTTTGCATGTAACAGAGTTTAGTTTAGCTCAGGTCATGACTGTCTTTCATGCTGCAATCTGCTCAAAATTTTAATTAAAAATCTTCTGGACATAGAAGGCTACTCTAACTGAGGTGCTTGTAATATAAATGTTTATACATCTAATGTCTAAGGCTGCATTATTGAAGATGTTAATTTAAACTTATCTCTTAACTGAAGCCTCAGAAGTTTTTCTTGTATCATTATCCACACAGTAAACTGTGTGAGAAAAGCGCAGGTAAGGCTGCAAAGTTTTACCAAATCTTGTCTCAAGAAATGATATATGCGCATGATAACATGTGAAAAGTTCACTGTTTGATTTCACTTTGAGCAACTTGAAGAAAACCCCAATAACTTTCAGTATTCAGATGTGATGTGAGAAATTCACATCTGAAAACCACAGTCACATGTGGCCCCTCAATATCATTTCTCATCAAAAACAACAAGCATTCCCTTGTTCCAGTTTTCTAGCTATAAACGTTTGGGGCTTTTTCTGTTTCATATCAATGTAAATTACATTTGAGTCATGGACTGTTGGTTGGACAAAACGAGCAACATGAGGACACAACCTTTGGTTTTAGGAAACTGTGACCGACATTTTTCAGTACGTTTTAACATTTTAGATGCCAGACAATTAGGAGTGTAACAGTTCTCTAAATACACATTTCAGTTCAGACCTTTTGAGTCACCTTAAAGTTTATACCTCTCAGAGTTATTATTCATCCTGAGGTAATCAAACTTATATCACAGGCATGATCACTCAGTCATAATTAGACCAAAACAGTCTGTTGGAAGACAATAAAACAGGTGCTGTTATGTAATAGCAGTTCTGTTATCATATACATATACATATATCAGATACAATATTGTGTACGTTTATACTGCAGTTTTGGAATAGGAATATGAAAATGTACGTAGCCATAGTAAAAAGGGAAGAGTAGACTGTGAATGAGTGTTAAATCTTCGGCTGCTACTGATCCAGCTGAGCTAAGATCAGATCAGAGCACATAGGTTTGTAAAAAACACATCCATGAGTTTGTCTCACTCTGCGTCAAATGGAAATAAAGCACAATCCCTCCTTTTAAATTTTGATCAGGCACTTCCTACAGGCGAAGACGCGAACATGACCAACAGAACTCCATTTAGATAAATAGGGCAGATCAGTGTGGGACAATCTGCTCTACTGCAGCACCGACTTTGTGGTTTGCCTCATGTCACTGGTGTATTTTTACATAAAAAAATCTTGCGCAGTGCTGATTTTAAACCACTTCCACTTTACAATGACTGGCAGTTTTTACTAAAATGGAATTAAGACATCAGTACAGTTCAAATTTCAACCAAACTGACCAACGGGATTACGAAAATATTAACACACATGTTGTAACAGCAGGGACAGCACAATGTGTTTTTTATTTTTTTAAACACACACACACACACAAATACAGACACGCACACACACAGGGTGACACTACGCTCTGGTTTAATCTTAATTATTCGCATTCTTGTTACATTTTCATGAGGCACTGTGGCAACTGCCAGCACTTTCCACGGGTTTCTAGCAGTTAAGCAACAGAGAGATTATGTTTGTGTATATGAGTGTGTGTGTTTATTTGTGCAGGAGAGAGGGTGGGTGACATCAGTGGACACACCTGGACACATGGTAAATTTTAGTCTGCCCCAATTTTAACTGAAAATACCAACAGATGCCACAGACACAACAGTAACTTGGTGTGAGGATGGTTAACGGGGCAAAGCATGGTTGAACTCTGTTAGTGCTGCACGATGCAAATGAACTGTGAGGAGTTGAAAAAAAAAGGGAAACGCAAACAGAAAAAGAAGAGAGACGGACAAGAGAAAAAGAAAGTGAAGAAGAACTAAAGTCAAACAGAGAAAGCGATAGACAGTGTGTGTTAGTGTGTGTGTTTATGTCAGTGTGTGTGTGGGCAGGAAGGGATGGGGGCACAGCTGGGTTTGAGGCAATGTGAGGGGGTGGAGAATTCATTTGTGTGTTTGCAGTGTGTCAGAAAAGACAGAAACAGAGAAGTGGAGCAGCAGAAAACACAGTCACACTTTACAGTATTTTGTTCATAAATCTGCTCTGACACACACACACACACACACACACACACACACACACACACACACACCTGTGCATGTACACACACACACACATTTGTGTACACGCTACTGAAAGACAGGCCTAGTGACCTGCCGAGGAGGTCGTTGCTCTGTTGCCTAGCAACCAGGCTGAGCCCTACAGTCGAGTCTACGCTCGCCACCCCATTCCATCTGACTGACGGCGTTAAGAGCAAATCAGAACCGGATCCAAAAAAGATTCCTGCGATGGACTGCCAGGATGACAGCGGGCCGACATCAACAGGAGCACCAGGAAGTTCCTCCATGTTGGATGATAACCAGTCCACAAACCACAGACGGCCTCAACATGCCTGAATAAACTGAACCACAGAGATAAGGCCCTGTCTCTGAACTGCTCTCTAAACACTCTGCGTTCATGTCATATCATTAAGAGAGTAGATAAGAGGAACAAAGTTGGAAAAAACTGTACACATCAGCCTCCTGGTCAGAAATATCAGAAATTTCTAACAGCAACAATATCTCTGAAAAGAGCTACAGAGGTGTCACCAAACTGTTTTAATGTTATTTAAACCTGCAATAAAAAAAACAAAAACATTTTTGAGCACAGTGGAAACAGGTGAACACATCGCCACCTTTTAAACTGACACAGTGAACTTTTTATTTATTTTGTTTCCGTCTTCCACTCACATACCTCCACAGTCCTCTGGTCACACTTAACACCTACACAAAAACACACTTCGACAACACACTTCTATACATGCACAGAAACACATACAAATACAAAATGCTTATACACAGTTCTCCCACCAACATAAAGCTCTAGAAATCTGTACCAAATTCTAATTATAACCTCGGTTTGTGGTGTCTTAGCTGTGGTGTTGCCTGTATATTTTGTTACACCAGTTACACCAGTGTCTGTTTAATCGGTTCCAGGATCAAAACAGTTGATATTGTTAGTAAACAGTTCCTTATCTACACATCCAGCTGATACAGACCAACATTATCATTAATTTGTAGTCATAGTTTGGCCACCTGAGTCCAATATTCACTCTCTTTTCTCTTTCTGGTCTTTACCAGCTCCTGAGGGAAATATATGGTTCCTCACCTGCTAAATACTGCACCATGTTAACCAGCTAGTCTCTAACTGTGTCCATTTGTTTTGTCGAAACAAAAATTTGAATTAATACAATAAATCTCCCAGCCCTACTGGGACATCTGATGAATAAAGAAACACTCTGTGGTCCGTGTCCGTTGTCAGACTCCACATATTAAACACAGGATTTGCCTATTATACCAAAACTGCAGTGAGGACAAAGTCATAAACAGGGGCAAATATGGCTCCTCGTAGTTGGTGTGTCTTTCTCTTTGAATAACAAATTCTAGGTTCAACCAAGCATATATAAAAAAATTGAAGATTGTGTAACCTTTACGAGTAGACTAGTCTGAATGTAAAAGACTGCAATTCCCGCACACGCACAAATTTCAGATATTTGAGTAATTTCTAAAACAATACCTCTAACGGGAAACACCTGGGTCCTGTTCTTGATATGAGGCTAAACTAATCCCAGCTAACAATTCTTATTCATCTACTTTGCTTCTTAAAAAGGAGCAGGAGGATTATCTTTAACAGTGCGCTCTTATTTTGAAAAAAAAGGCTGTAAGAGAGTTTAGACAATGATCTGCACTTATATGATTGGCTGAGTGCAGATTATAGCACCGCATTCATGGCTATAGTTGAAAAAAAAAAGGACCACATCAGTTAGCATCTGAACCGACTGATGTCGGTATCAAAGTATTTAAGCCACACACACACACACACACACACACACACACTGATGTTTGTTGATTGCTTGCTTTAGCAAGCCATGGTACAAAACAAGACACGTCCATGCTTGTATACAGGAGTGAGACATTACTGGGAAAAGTCACGTGGGTTACTGTTCAAAGTCTTTCTGTGTTGTCACTGCGCTCACTAACCAGTTGTATGTATCATCGTCAGCCAAGCAGATAGAGGCAGAACAATGAAATAATTTTATTGACTGTATGCAGAGAAGATCTCTATCTACGTAGACAAACAACAGCAGCAGTTTTTTGAGAATGGCCTTTTTCGCTGTTTTGACATTTTGGGGGCAACTGATCACTTAACTGAGAAAAAGTTTGCAATTGATATTGTAAATAGTTGTTAGCTGCAGCACTAAAAATATATATTTCTCTTTATTAGGAACAGCTTTTGTTTTTCTCAACAGAGCCGACGTGTATTTTACACCACAGCAGAAAGACAACATGCAATTCAATTCCAACTGAAGAGTTAGGGACTCTTCTGCATGTCACCTTAAGTTTGGGATAAACCTGCAAACAAGCTGAAAACTACTAAGACTGAACAAACCACAGATAAAGATTGTTTAGATTTTTCAGGAAGGGGCATAAATCTTACAGCCAGGTAAATACACCGGACAACACATTGAACGACCGGTCAGTAACAACTGGTGAGTTCTGGAGCTAGAGAACCCAATAAATCCTGAAAGAACACATGTTCCTGTGACAAAACAAACATGGACACCAACCAGCAGCTTGCACAGTTAAGATGCAGTGACATTTGTGCTGAAAAGCACAAAAAAAGAGGAAAACAGCACAGAGTCTGACTGTAAAGTCTACAGAGGGAATTAGAGGTGAGTCAACTTTGTAAAACAAACCTAACTTTAGGTAAAGCTGTTTATTTACAGGTATAACTCCCTCAGGTGACATCCAACTGTTGTCTGCTGCAAATATTGAAACATGTTTAAACTAGAATTACCACCTTGCAGTTGTACTCCTCCACAAACAAGTCATGTTGCAGGAAATATGGTCACAATCTCACCTTCTGTTCCTGAGTTATGGTATTAAATAATGGCCAGTAAGGTGTTTTTACAGGCCATTATGAAGCCACAGCGAAGTTGACCTTTGACCTTTTGGATATAAAATGCCAACACGTCATCATTTTATCCTATGCAACATTTGTGTGAAATTTTGTCAGAATTAGCAATGAATTCTTGAGTTATGGCCAAAAAATGTGTCTTATGAGGCCACAGTGACCTTTGACCACCAAAATCCAATCACTTCATCTGAGTCCAAGTGGACGTTTGTTTGAAGATGTTCTCTCCAAATGATCCTGAAAAAAAAAATCTTTATGAGAAGAAGTGGTCCTAAAGACATCAAGCACTACATATATGACTTTATCTGCTGTGTGTCAACACCAACTGACCCAGACCCAGGAGGCACTGGCTCACTGTCCGCTATACATGATATGCACAGTAGGTGTGGCATGACCTGAGGCAGTTGAGTTCATCTTGACAGTTATCAACCTCTAAATCAGTGTTATGGCAAATATCATCCATTGGTAGACCTGAAATAATCAATTAATTTACCTGACAGAAGTGATGATTGATAACTGATCGCTCAGGTAATTTCACTCTAAGCAAAATCAGGTACAAATGCCCAACATAAGCTGCCTCAAGCTTTCTGTGTCTTTATAAATGAAATACCTGTAGGGTTTTTGGACTGCAGGTTGGAAAACTTGAGCAAATTAAAAAGGTCATTTGAGCCAAAACAATCTATGTGAAATTAACATTAGTTGCAGCTCTACCTATCAGTAAACCGATAATCTGTCCATTCCTAATGCAGTGTTTTAAAAATGATGTACTTAAAAGTATCCTGAGGCCCCAAAACTGGCTTATGCCTTCCATTAATCTATTGTCATTCGCTGTGATTTGTTCATTTCATCTTCAGTCCCATCCCACAGCATCCTGACATCTGCCACTTTCAGAGCACTGACGTTGGAAAGATCTGTTGAGTTTAAAATTCATTGTGAAGGAGCTCACTGACAAGCAGGAACTGCGGACAAGCGTACTCTAAAATATGTGCTTTATGTTTTCTCGACTACAACCACTTTGTCACAAACGTATCTTGTAATCAATATCTTGGACTGGCTACCCTGTCACCCGATCAATAACAAAGACACTATTTTAACCACTGATCAGTCAATGATCAGGATTAAGAGCAAGCCACAGCCTGGATTCGGTCGATAACAAAGACACTTCAAGCTGGCATTTTTGGCTGTCTTGCTGCATTTGTTCTGTTAGTCACTGTGTTTTTAACAGTTGTGATGCAGGCACAGAGGAAATTCAATCTTATTTCCCCTGAAAAGCGGATTAATATCTTTTGCCAAAGTGTAGAGGCTGGTGGGGCGTGAAGTGGAAAGATAATCAGTGAGACAAAAAAAAAGAAAAGAAAAAAATGTTTTGCTCTAGTCAACTTTCGGTGGAGTTTTAACAGGAAAGACACACACCTGCACCCACCAGATAAAAATACACTCTGTGATAAAACACTGACCTTTCAATTAAGGTAAAGTCATGAATGCTAGTAGCTGGTCTTTAGAGAGCTCTTGTCCTTCGTATAACTGATTAGATGAACAATATGTAGATGTAGATCACGTTGGCCAGGACTGGAATATTTCAACAACTACAGGATGGATTACTGTGACATTTGGGGCAGACATTCATTGTCTCCAGAGGATGAATCCTAATGACTGTAGTGATGTTTTGACTTTTCTTCTGGCACCGTTATCAGGCTAAATTTGTAATTTGTCCAATACTTTGATTTATGACCAAATACTGTGCCTGCAAAACTAATGATATTCACATCAGTGTCAGTTGTACTGTGTTTAGTGCTAAACAGCACAAGTTGTTATCATTTTAACACAATGAACTAAGGCCATTAACGTGATAAACACTACAACTGCTTAATGTTTTCATTGTTAGCATGTTAGCATGCAGATCTTAGCGTTTAGCTCAATGTACCTCTGTGCCTCAGAACAGCCTGTAGTGTGGCTGAGTCTCGTTTCAAGTAAAAATCCAGATGAAGATTTAAGACGCTTTCATTTATGTTTTGCCAAACATACACGTCTGTGTTGACCAGGTTACATATCTGCACATCATGCTACATGCAAATCAAGGTCAGCCTTCACTCAGTCCAACAGGAGGTGATGCTGCACCTCAATCTGTTGCAGCAATAATAGTTTTGCTAACGTTAGTGAACAACTATCAATAACCTAACAAAGATATGAATGAATAATATCTATGAGCTGCGAGCAAGACAAAAGTTTTATCGTCTTCACAGGCTCCAACTCACTGCTACAGATAAATGCTCTCTCACCCACACAGATCATTCAGTGGTTGAACTGAGGAACGCTGCAGAAGCTCAGTGCACCTTGTGTTTGAAATTACTGGAGAGGTTTTTTTTCTTTTTTTCTTTTTTGCTTTAATGAGACAGAGAACAATGGCTAATTTCAGTATAATTTTAGCACAACTTCAGCTGCCGATATCACAAAGACGGAAGAGAGACCATGGATGAATAAAGAAAATCAGACAATGAGTGCAGTATTTCCACAGACTGCGTACTGACACAGTTACACTATGGGAGGAGTAAAGATCACATATGAGTGTTGGAGAGACATCTAGCTTGAATGCATCCACCTCTGGAGTCTGTTTTGAATGTTCAATGGATGTATTTGCACTTCTTGTTGTGTTTTTCAGATCAGATACTGTAGCTCTCCGGTCCACAAAGACAAATGGAGGGTACATTAAATGGTGTCTTATTCTTGTTACAACTGTGCGAAAAATCTAAATTAGCCTCAGCTGTGTTTCGTGTTCTCGGCTCCTGTCTTTCAAAGATACCTGACAACTGAGTGATGTATGCACTGATGCAAAAAAATTAACACTTTGAGGCTGCAGCCACTATTGACATGTCACATTAGGCAAAGCACAGGTGTAAATAATAAAATGAATGCTGGCTAAATTACATTTAGCTGCTTCAGTTTCATGGTCCTGGTATTGTTCATGCTGGCTCACTGTCATTAAGTTTGATGTTTTTGCCCTGCTGAGACAAGTTAAAACATCTGCTGTGAAAAAAGGCCTTTATACCACTAGCAACAGCTTGATTAAATTCTTCTTTTCAGCATCTCTTTCATTATATAAAAAAAACATTTGCATTTAAACCATTTGTTGCATTTAAAATGAGTTTGTTTTCAAAGTGGGAAAAAGTGAGTTTAAAAAACCAGAAAACCTCTTGCAAAACCTGCCCTCAACTTATCTGATATGGTAACTGAAAATAATTAGGACTTTCTAATACTCTTGGGTTTCTCTTTGGTGAGAAATGACATGGGGGGGTAACTTCCTCTTTTTGCTGTTAGAGCACACACATACAAATGAACACTAATAAAAGAACATCTGAGGGCAGGAAAGAGAGAAGAAAAAAATATTTACCTGCAGAACAGGTATTCAAACACACCCACAATGCCCAGAAGATAGCTTTGTCACACAGACACACATACAAAATAGTGTCTTTTCGCTGAAACGCACACTCATCCCTACATGCCAGAACAAGTCTACCCCAGATGTCTGACATTCCTACTCACCAAGAGGATTGATGATTAGTGTGTATGTGTGTGTGTGTGTGTGCGCGTGTGTCCACGCACCTCCCATTCACAGCGAACCACATCTACACCCTTCTTGTTCCTCTTGTTCCCTTTAAGACACCACTCTTCATACAATCCTCACTATAAATCTCCCACTTCTCTCTCAGGTTAGGTAAGATAAGATAAGATTAACTGTTTTTTCACAGTTTCCTGGTGGTTAAAAAAACATCTAGGTTAAACCAGGCTCCAGGCCGATGTGTGAAAGTTATTAGGCTTTTAGGTTACATTTAACCACTGATTCAACACATTTAAATAACTGCACTTCTCTGTGAAGCAGATCTTAACTACAGGTTGAAATATGCTCATCAAATACTGACAAAACAGCGCCTAAAAAGCAGACTTTTCCGATCGAAATCTCTCCAGTTTCAGTGTCTCATGGCCTGCGAGTCACCAAATCAGTACTTTCTGCTACAACAGAGACTGAAAATATATTCTTGACCTTGGAAACAGAAGCTGTGATATGACTGAAAGCTCCAGAACAGCTACTAATGGACCTGGAGGTGAGATTGTTTTGCCAAAAGCTGCTTCCAGGGTCATGCATAAACTTCCAATCTCAACATTTAAGCAAACATGGATGAGAGGTCTTTAAGTGCAGAACAGCTACTAATTCACCCTCTGTGGAGATTATCTTACAAATGCTTACTATTTCTTAATTTCTAATGTCTCTGCGTGACTCTCAGATGAGGTAAAATTTAAGAAAATAGAATATTAAAATAGGACTTAGAATCTCATAACTATACATTGAAATATAGTCGTACAGTCGTCTGCTGAAACAGTTAAGAGTCAGTCAGTTAATGTTATTTCTGTGTCAAACATTTGGCTGGCTCCCCCATGGGATTAAATGATGCATGTCCAAAATACAAAAAAATTAAATAAACAAAACAATACAGCAAAAACATTTTCCAGTCTTTCCAGCCAAAACACAGAAATCAGCCATCATACCATTAAATACAAATAAATGTAATTTCAGGTATCATATATTTATGTTTACAAATTTAAATGGCACATATGACACATAGCACACTACACTACTTTTATCCTGGTTTCTCCCAGGATTCATCATCTCCCAAAACCCCATGTATCTCTGTGTTTATCTTATTTAACAATATAGAGTCAGTTTAATCATATCCTGCACTGCACCATAACTGCACTGTATTTTATATCCTCCTCTTTTATCTGTTTGATTCTATCTTTGCTTATTTTTATCTTTTAAATCCCATTTAAATGTGTCTTTTCATATTACCTTAAGGGTTTTTTTCTCAATGCATTTTATGTCTTATCAGAAACAGTTTGAATTGCTTTGTTGTTTAAAAGTGCAACAAATAAACTTGCCTTGCCAATATTATCTATATATCTATTTTCAAAACAATATAATTATATATCTTCTTCATCAATATAACTCACCAGTTAAGTCAAATGAAAGAGTGAACCACTGTGGATGTAGGCTTATCTTAAAATGAATGAGACTCACAAGCCAAACTCTTAACCAAACACAAAGCTTTTCCTTCAACCTGCACATCACCAAATTAGTATTTAAAATTTGTCTGACCCATATTTCAAAATTATAGTTCCTGTTTATAGCTTCACTGTGAACACTGAACATCACAAACAACCTGTTCACAAAATTTATACTATTTCTTGTTTACTACTAATCATCAACATTTCTCTCGTAGGATTAAATTAGGGCTCATTCTTCACTTTTCTCACCAAACTGTAGCCCAGTTTCAACCTAGACTTACTCTGACCTGGAAATCACATGAGAAGGTTTTGAGGTAAAGATTTGTTTGATCGATATTTCTAACTTAACCGTGTAATTATTTCTATTCTATCTATTTCTATCTATTCTGTAAAGTGACTGACACATTTCAAATGAAGATCTACTGGTCAGAAAACATCCGGGGGAAAATAAAGTCCTTACCACACTTTGACATAGAGTGAAAAAATGAAATGTGTAGCTGTGATTTAGATGTTTAAACAAACTCACTTTACAACCAGGTTTACTGAGCAGAATTTGTTGGGCTGAGCTGAACAAACTTGTCTATAAAACACTATAAAACAATGAAAAATGGCCATTATAATATCTTAGAGCCCAATGTATCTCTATCAAATGTCTTGTTTTTATTTTCAGGCCAATGGTTTAAAAACCAAACTGTTCGATATATTTTAATCTAAGACTCAGAAAAACATTTAATATTCACAGTTGAGAACCAAACTTGTGGAATTTTGCTTGAACGACATAGTTGCCGATAATTTTTCTGTCAATCAACCAAATTTCATCACATTTAACCAAATTATTTTCCATTTTAGCTCCATGGCAGCTGGGCACACTCAATCCATGAGATGTGGTAGTAAGTGGACCTTGGGTTACACTTTTTTTAATCAAATGTAGCCCAGCATTAACCAAAATATCCCCCTATTTATCACTGCTTACTGGGTAGTTTGATTGATGTATGGATTATATTTGCAGTGTGACTCACAAACATCACAAACGACCGTCAGACCAGTTTGTTGTATAAGCTTCAGTCTATAAATTAAAAAGTTATCAGTTAACACTTGGAAACTCACCACGAAACCTGATCTGACAGCGGCTCTACCTGTGCAGGGTTCTGATTGGCCTTCTCTTTCTAAACTACGTGTGCATGTGTGTTATCAGCTCAGGGTAATTCACCACACACCACTTCAGTATTAGTCCAGGAGGCTGCACACACAAACACACACATGCTCACTCGTGCACATAAAGTGTTAATTCTCTCTAACCCCCAGTGCATTTCCTGTATCACCACTGAGCTGTTGACAAGCCTGTTGCCTGCAGAAATGAGGGGACTTCAGCTTTTTTTTTTTTTTTTTTCACTGCCGATGAAAATGACACAACCTCGCACACAAACTTTGCACAACTCTTCCCAATAAATGAAGTCTTAATGCAACAGCGTGATGTGGAAACTTTTTCTTCCTGAGTGTCACATGACTGGTCACACAACTGGAGGAGAATAAGTTTAGGTGGGTCGTCTGAGATGGATCAGTGAGGAGGAGGAAGTGATACCACGAGCACAGCAACAACATTTGCTGCAGTACAGTAGCACACAATGTGATTGAGGGGTGTCACTATGCCGCTGCGAGGGCCTGTTTATGAAACCATTTTGTGCAGAGGTCCGTGTCTAGACACCCACCCACCCACTTGCCACCACCACCACGACCGGCCGCCCACAGACACACATCACCACCCACCCACGCACACACAAACTCACCATTTTACTAATCCAATCAGTTGTCAGGCTCGGTGTTGAGCTTGAGAAATCTTACTTCCTGGTCTGCCTTCCTCCCATCTCTCTCCCTGGCCAAAACCAGACATCTCAGCTTTCACCGCTCCGCCGACTCTTCTACTCTTACATCTTACACTGTCTCCTCTGCCTGAGCCGGTTCGAGTATTCTCACTCTCATTTATCACTGTTGGCAAGCACCTGCTTTGAGTTTGACACCTGCCTGCCAACACCAACACGCCGTCAACGAACAAGCCAACAGGTCACCCTTAACAGTGTGCAGACCTGTGGCCCCGAATACAACAAACACACACAGCAACACTCCTTCAGACAGTGAACATCCGTCCACACACCCACAGCCATATGCAGCAGTGGGATTTGTGAATAAGCTACTGCTCTTACCTTGGCACTGGAATCCCTGTTTCCCAAAGCCCCTGTGGACAAAAGACAGGAACGTGAAATTTGGGGGTGGGACTCACAAGATGCACTGACAATAACTCATGCACTCGTACAGAATAGGGCTGCAACTAAGTTATTTTTACTGATTAATCCTTTACTCTGTGACACATTTAAAAGATTAATGAAGCTGAAGGTGATGTCTCCAAATATTTTTTCATCCAACCAAAAACCCAAATATTCAGTTCATATTCACATATGATAAAGAAAAACAACAGATTTTTCTTTTCTTTTTTTTTTTTTTTAGAAAGATGACTGAAACGATTAATCAATTATAAATATAGTTGCCAATCATTTTTCTGTCAATGGGCTGATCGATTAACTGACTAATCGTTTCGGCTCTGATGCTGATATCCAATCACACATGGACACACTGATCAACCCACACAGCTGCAACAGCAACAGTGGGGCCCTGTGTCTGTGTGTCTCCAGCTGCATTCCTCCACCACCAGACCTCCAGTTTCAGAGATGGGTGTCGATGCGGTAACGCCGAGCAGCAGTCACTGCTCTGCGGCTGCCGACAACGCATCCTTCCCACACCCCCCCACCCCACCATCCCCGACAGGCCCCGCGGTGCTGTCGCATTGTGGAGGGCTCGGTGGGGAGAATGACGCATCGCGGTGTTTTTGACAAAGACAGTGAATGAAAGACTGCGGTGTCTGGGCACTGTCAGTGTGGAGAAGGAGGCCGATCAGAGCCGCAGCAGCAGCAGCAAGTGAATCACCTGTGTCCTTTCCCCCCCTCATACACACACACGCGCGCGCATACACACACACATACACATTCACACTCACCAGATGAAGTCCGTGCAGTGGCTGCAGAAGGTGGGCTGCTTGAAGAAGCGCGCAATGAACTTGTGGTTCTTCACTTCGTGCACATTCTTCTGGCGGAGGGCTCCCTGACGGGCGAAGCCGCGCGCGCTCTCCGGTACCTCTCCGTCGCTATTGGGGTCAGCCATCTTAACGAGGAAGCGGCGGCGGTCCGAGAGGAACGAGGGGTGAGGAAAGCTGAAGAGAGAGAGGGAGAGACGACGGAGGCAGCGGGGGAGAACGAGTCGCGGTGCAGGTGTCTCCTCCTCCTCCTCTCCGCCCCTCCGGCTGCCCCGCCAGTGTCGCTCGTGCTGCCGGTGTTTTGTCGGTCTGCGTCCAGCTCGCGCTGAAGCTGCTGCTGCTGCTGCTTCTTCCGGCGGGTCCCCGTGCCGCGCGCGGCTGCTTCCCTGTTCTCGCCAATGTGTTGCTGCTACAACCTCTCTCTCTCTCTCCCTCTCCCTCTCAGACAGTCTTGATTGTCAAAACTACCACTTATGTGTGTGTGCGCGCGCAGGTGTTTTTGTGTGTCATAATTTATGAAGCAACCAGAGCAACACAAGTCAGACCACAACACTGTATACTCCAGTGAAGTCTGACCATAGGAGCCACACACACACACACCCTCAAGGCTGCATCTCAACCTGGCAAAACAAAGAGAGTCCTGGGGCCCCAGACCAGGGCCCCCAAAGCTCTGTCAAAGGTTCCTGTACTCAACTCCAAATCTTCTCACCCACACATTACATCTTTGCATTGAACACATGTAGAAATAGAAAACAAGACACTGTGCAGCTGCAGTTTGAGGGCTTTCACTGACTGGGATCGCACACAGCCTGCAGAGGTCCCAAACCCTGAGCTGCAAAGCGATTTCAACCCAAACAAAAAGTAGTAGACTAAGTGAGGTGGTCGTGTAGCTAACACTCTGCCACATCAGTCGGCTGAAAACTCAGATTTTAAATAAGCCCATCTTGGGTCAGTTTGCCCACCGAATATGGAAAGAACAAGCATATCAATCCAACAAACCTCTTAGCAAAACAGCCGTAATGCTCAACTTCCAAATGACAAAGTGACAAATTGTAATTGCATACACTACTTGTTGTGGAAAAAGTAATCACATACTATAGCGCCTAGTGCTTGTGGAGCTAGTTCTGATCCTGCATTGTGTGCTGGATAAGGGCCACCATGGTTTCTATGACCACAGTGTGGACCCCTCAGTTGATCACAGTATGGCTGGAAAGAGCGACGTCACTGCAGGTACTTTTGTGTGTGAGGATTGTATATTTCATCCTGGTCCTGATCTTATTAAGTAGTTGCACAGATTGTTTTCCTTTTTGATTTTTTTCATGTTGTTCAAACTGAGGACAAAACCACATAAGTTCCTCTTCGTTATCAGAGGTCAGCATCCTGTGCTGTCACCTTCAGCACTTACCATTCATTTCTAATAGCACATTCCACATGTGATATAGTTGCACAGTTTTCTGATGCATTTCGTTAATTTACATTTTTAAAAAAAAATGACAGCAAGTTAGTTAATCAGCATTAAAGAGTATGTAACTATTTTTATTTTTAGGTGGCTGGGGAGGTCCCTAAAGATTGTGGCTCTGGAACGATCATGTTATGTGGTAGGAGATTATGTGTGTGAATGACAGAAACCACTGCTTCCTCAAATGTTTGAACCTGTTATGTTGCAGGTTTTACCGTGAGAAGGGGCGAAAAGTGTTAATTCATCACCTGCCCACTGCTCCAAGCAGAAATGATATAATTTAGCTGTACTTATGTATTTGATGAGACACAAATGTTAATAAATGAAGTTGCAAAAGTTCATCAAACACATTTCACACACAAACATCACACACTTACACCTTGGAGCAATGCGACTCTAAAAAGTTTCAACTCACTGACAAGGAACTCCTGCAGTCCCTCTGCTCTGTATATTGTATCCCAGTTAATGTAACAAAACACTATAAACTTGCAGCTCTGGTCTCTTTTTCAGATTAATATAATCTCCTTCTAATTTTACTGATAATCTTTTGACATTTCACTTTTTTTTCTTGATATTGTAAGCACATATGTAATGGAATATTTTGCTACATCGGGTTTACTGAAACTGTTTTCAGATATTTTTCTGATATTTTACTTATATTTAGGATATTTTACTTTCTTGAGAAATTTTATGATATTTTTTCCAGATTTTATTGGAATTTTGAATTTTAATTAGATATTTTAATAACATTAGGTTTTCTGACATCCCATTTTTGTATTTTGTAGTGTGATTTACCAATTTCGTTTTTCTGTTTGCTTGTTTGTTTGTTTTTATAAATTTTGGGAATATTTTTTCAAATTCACATTATATATATATATATATATATATATATATATACACACACATAGAGAGAGAGAGAGAGAGAGAGAGAGAGAGAGGCTTGGTAGAAATAAGCATTTAATAATCTTAATAATGGACAAGTTGGAAAGGCAAGCAAGACATAATCCACAGACACAAGTTCAGTTTTGTTTATCTTAGAAAACCTGATGGTTTCTATCTGAAAAGGGCACCTGAGATGAAAAGAGTGTGACTGATATACAGCAGACTGAATAAGGCTATGCAGCATGTCATCCACCTGGAGAACAGGGTTCAAGGACTGAGATGTTAAATGTAAAACTGCTTGAGGTAAATTTGTGATATTGGACTTTGTTATTAAAGTTGACTTGCGTTACATTTTTTAGAGGCTGCCTTCAAATTGAGGTGGAGATGCAGGTCATTACACTGAGTGTGTGGAGGATTACACAGTCATCAGTAGTAACTGCCAAAAATCAAGAGTTAAGAGTACAGAGGGGAGTGTTGCATTGTTGTGTTGTTCTAAACTTGATCTCAGTTACAGTCATACTCCTTCTGGGACACTTTCGCTGCTGCCAAACAGAACTAATAGTGAAATCTAGCAGTAAACGGGATCGTGTGCAGAGGTGGGAAATGAAGAAACCAATTAGATGTAATGAACTTGCTATTTTGTCGTGCAATAGATGACAAAATTTTGTAAAACTGGTGATCACCTTCAGTTTGGGACTTAATTCAACCAAATGAAAGGAGCTTTCTGCTTCACACGCTTCTGAACAGCAATTAGAGTACTTTTATTAGGAACATCACACCCAAAATTTTGGTGCCTCTTTGTTCTCAAACAGCCCAGTTCTTCGCGGCACGGATTAATACGATGTTGGAAACTTTCCTTGAGATTCTGGTCCATGTTCATATCATTTCAAGAGATTTGTCATGATTCAGCGCCACAATCTCCTGTTCTGCCACATCTCAAAGGTGATTTATTGACTCAGATCTGTGACTGGGGAAGTGGAGTACACTGAACTCATTGTCGTCTATGAAACCCATTTGAGACGACATTTGTTTTGCAATATGACTATTATCATGCTGGTACAGCCATTAGAAGATGGTAAACTGTGGCCATAAAGGATGCAAATGGTCAGCAACAATACCAGCAACAAGACAGGCTGTGGCAATCAAACAATGACTACAGGCTACAGAGTGTCTCTAAAAGGCAAGAAAACTTCCCTGCACTACTCACACCAGCAGCAGCCTGACTGTGACACAAAGCAGGTTGGCTCAGAATTTCAATGCTGTTGACAGAAAGTCGGAGTCCATTATCAGAGTATGTCTGTAAAAACTAGATTCACTGACGTGGCTACATTTTTCCAGCCTTCAACTGTTGGTGGTTTGGTGAGCCTGCAGCCTCTGATTTCTGTTCTGGCTGACAAGAGTAGAGCCTGGGTCCTCTGCTGTTGTAGGCCATTCACTCATTCATCTCAAGGTTGTGAATACCTCTAACTGCTCACCATAGTTGCAAAGAGTGAAGCGGTCTTAGTACCCATCAGCTCCAGCCAGTCTGGCCTGTCTCTGATCTCTAACCTGCGGTTATTGGCTGAATGAGACTAAGCCTCAGCTCTCTTACATTCATGTTGATCACAAAGGCAAAATGCAAAAAAACCCATCTGACTTTCTAATCTAATCTATACTAAACTACAAAATAGACTTAAAACTCCAAGCCAAGCACAGAATCTGCACTTTGGCTTGGTAATCTTTGTGCTTCTTTTGCTTCAGAAGATCAGCTCACCAAACATCTGAAGTAAGAGGGTAGTATCCAGAAAGTCGCCAGAGATAATTATGCTAGCATTAGCTAAAAGTAAATTGTTCATTCATTGTTTATGTACCACTTATCTGTTAAAGGTCCCAGCTGACATTGGGCAAGAGGCAGGTACACCATGTGCAGATCGCCAGTCAATCGCCAGGGGCCAACACAGACAAGCCAACGCTTTCACATTCACCTGCGGGCATTTAAGTCCTGAATTAACCTAATACATGCTTTTGGGCGGTGGGAGGCGGGAAATGCCTGGAAGAACCCGCAGGCGCAGGGAGAACAGCCACAAACTCCACAAGAAAAGCCCAGAGGTAGACCAAAACTCGAGACCCAGAACCTTCTTGCTGTGGGGTGACAGTGCTAACCACTACAGTAAATTGTTATAAATAGAAATATATTAATTTGATGAACTGACATTTGGATTTATTCAGGTTGTTCTCCATATAAATAAAGCAGCAGCTAATAATAGAATAAGAATAATAGCCCGCTTGAATCTCCAGCAGCTTCCATCTCATTTTGGACTTGATAAGATATGATCTGGTGATTAAGCTGCCTTTAAATCCACATATTTAAGTATATTAGATTGTAAATGAATGTATTGATTGATAGATTTCTGTGTGTAGTGCTTGGATAGACGAGCTTCATAAGCTACACATGGATGACTGTTTTTCTTTATACTATGAAATTATAAAATAATAATCCAAATGATTAAAATAACTAGTTAATATTGACCAAAAGCTAAAGGAGAGCGGTTTGTTTTCATGTATTGAGAGTGAACTGTATACCACCATCATTTTTTTAACAAGTGAGTTTGCCAAGGGAAAACCATCGGCTGTAACTCATTATCCTAATACCAGAAAAACGGATGAACAGCAGGTTTGAAACGTTTAAATGATAAGAATAGGTTTTAGAAAAAAAAGACACTGCAAAATATCTATATTGTATTGGCCTTAACTGCTGATTACTGGCCCTGCCTTAATGGTCAGGTAAATGGATTAACATACCCAGTCATAAACTTTAATCTTGCCCTCTTGTGGACAGACAGGCCAATGACAGATAAAAACTGTAGTTTGTGTAACTACCTTCAAGTCCGCCCACCAGATCACAGCCTAATATTGGTCAGCGCTTTGCGTAGAGACAAACGGTGGTCAGGACGTGCTGCTGTCAGGCACAATGTGCGCGTGGTGTTGTATGATGTCACTGTCGCCCTGAAACATACAGTAAGTACAAGTCTACACCTTAATTGTTTAATGAGCCTGGGGGTGACTGTGGGACAGGAGAAACAGTGTAACGTAACGTTTCATTCACCTTGCTCCAAATACCGACGTCTCCCGTTAAACGCGGATCCCTCACCAGCTTTGGTCATCTGGTAAACAGAGAGTGAAAGAAGGTAAGATGGGGGTTTTGACTTCTGCATGTCAGTCTGCCGCTGAGGCGAAATTAATCATGCAGTGATTAAAAGATAAGTTAATAGAATTAGTCAAATCTTTCACAATAAACAAAGAAATCGACCCATTTCTTTTGAGTTGTTCTTGTAGGCCTTGGTGTTGCATTTCCCCACGTGCCATTGTAAAATAGACAATAACACCGTTTGTTTTTGGCTGATGTTATTCTGTGTGTGGCTCTTGGGCCGGTAGTGGGTAATTTGGTAGTACGGTGGTACGGATTGTACAAAATGCATTGCTCAAGTGCCTCATGTGGCCTTCGGTTTGAGGTGCTTGTACTTGAGTATTTTCTGCTCAATGCATTGTTCTTCTACTTCCAAACAATGTTGTACATTTTATGTGACAGCTTTACCCAACACTATTCCCACAAAACTGAAAAAAAAAAAAAAAAACTTTCTCATTTATACTGGGTTGATCATATGAGATAAAGCTAAAGTCAAGGTCAATTTCAAAAGAAAACATATTTGCCAGCCAGAACCAAAGAGGAGACTGAAACCAGGGTAAACTAATTGAAAGAAGAAACACAACAAAATAAAAGAGGATAAGGACACTAAAATCCTACAGGCTAATGACATTTATTAATAATGGCCGTAAGTAATACTCGCAGTATAGAAGGCCTATGATTGGTGCACTCTACCAAATAAGATGCCGAATAGATATCTTTGAAGAGATACTAGTAACAAATAAATTTAAAGAAAGAGATAACATGAGACAGATAGATTTATGGCAGGGTGGCTTTATAAAAATACATTTGTTAATGACTGTGTGGTCGTCAAGCTATTTTATTTAACCACCTGGGGCAACAGGCGTGACACTGCTTGCCATCAAGTGCCGACCGTCACCAATTTCGTTAAAATTATCATGAATTTGTTATAGTGTTGTTTGCCATCCAGCAACGTTGTCATTCATTTTAAGGTCATGTGTCTCGCCACCCTGATAAAGATAAGTTCAGTGTTCCCTCTATTTTAGCTCTGTTTTTAGTCTCTACCAATTCCTGAGGTGTGATTTTACTTCCCATGAAGTGTCTTCAAACATTATTTTACAAGAAAGACCTAAGATGAAAGGTTGTTTCTAATTGCTGCTACTGTCCATAACACATTGTATTCATTGTAAAAATGCACTTAAAAGTATCAACACAATTATCGCGAAGTTAAAGCAAAACAGGTTTATTTCATGCGTTATCGGCTTTTTATTTCTGGGTTCATAATTTGAAGGATAATGAAGCATAATGTAATAATACATTATGTTAGTGTGCCCAGCATTCTTGTGACGCAGAGGTGCAACACCCGATACTCAAATGCTGGAAATATTCAAAATGTTTGATGCATTTAGAGATACAGATCTAGGTATAACAAACAAAATATGACCAAACCTCGTAGCATTAATTAGAAATAAACTCTTTTCCACTTTAATGTGTGTTTTGTTGGAAAATAAAAATCCCATATATTGTCATCAAGAATCTACAGCCTGCAAGAGTTTGGCTACCCGTGAAAGCCGTTAAATATTACGTAAGGAAAAGTAACCACATCCTGTACCACATCCTGTAACAGACATTAGAAAACTAATCTTCCTCAATTCTTCGTTTCCTTTTTATTTCCTTGGGACTTAAAAAGAAAAAGAAAGAGAATAGAAAAACAGTTCATTGTTGTTGGCATGTGGCAAGCTTGTACCCAAATTTTTGTAATGTACAGCACAACAGTGAATAAATAAATAAAATTAATTGGCAGTTCCTTTTTGAGCAGTGCCCTTGAAGCAGACACTGTCAGCTGTAGAGTGCCGACCACTGGTTTATGTGTGTGTTAACAGCTCATGTTGTCTGCACAAAGAAATGAGACATGTTTAACAATGAAACTGTGGCTGTCTCGATAAAATCTGGGAAAAACAAAGAGCACAGCTATTTGTTTGTAAATGATTCATAT
>BRZM01002050.1:44192-101817 GCA_033238685.1 Lates japonicus
AGAGAGAGAGAGAGAGAGAGAGAGGACCACTAATGCAGAAGTCCAGGTGCAGAGGTGATCATACTGCTTTCAAATCCAGTGATATGATGGTAGACAACAGGTGTTTGGTCAGAGATTTGTCTTTTTGTTTAATTTTTGATTTGGGTTTAGTTCTAGGTTGATAAATTTAGTTCCATTTTGTATATTATTTTGCTGTCGGCCCACCCTGACGCTGAAACGTCCCTTTAAAGGTGCTATCTGTGAGTTAAGAATGTGAGGAAGTAATAGTTTTGATGTTATGTCGGGGACGTCTACGCACTGTGTTGCAGATCTCAGCATGCTAACCAGCTAGCCCTGACTCGTCCCGTCTTGTAAATCCACTTCGTACCTCAAGAGCTGATAGTGGGTCACTGACGATGAAGATGTGGCGCTGCCCAGGGGGCAAGAAACCATATTCAGCAGCAAAAAACAAACAAAAAAAGACAAATGACATTTGATGCTGAACTCGTAATGTTTCTTCTAAACTGGCTGCTGTTAATGCTAACACCTGGGGCTGTGTTGTGATAGCTAAACTTACATATAGTACCTTTAGTAACTTCTGAGAAATGAATCTACTGAGGGCTGTAACTGTTGTTGCTGTTGGTTCTTGTGAGCTGGGAAGAGGAGAGTTTAATTTTCACATTGCATCAGCATTTATTAGGCAGGGCATGACAAAAAAAAATCATTAAATGCAAAATGCAACAAATGCAACAATGTCTGCAAGCTCAGGCCTGATCTTTGATTGATGCATTCATGAATTATTCAGACTTTAAAGGTTGAAAATCTTCAGTTGATGCAGTGTGTTATTTTGCAGTATGACTTGCAGAAGACAGTCTCAACAACTTAACATGCAACAGCTTACAGTCGATTTCTGTCATATAAGCCTAAATCTCCAAAACATTTAACTGGGGGCACTGGGCTCTCTGTGTGATAAAAACAGACAGTAAATAAGAATAAATTAAAAAATAACATTTTTGTTTGGTTTCTTTTTCCTCAGCAGAAGATGGACACCTTGTGGGGAAACAATTTCACTGCAGACACACACACCATGATGTCAAGGTAACCAGCGTGACTTCTCTTAATGATACTCAATAATGATCAGGCAGCACTAAGCATTTACACATCCTTTATTATAAAAAGGTACAGCTGTCAACTTTCTCACTCTCTGACGTAGTGTCACATCATTTCCTTTTGTTTCTTCACATCATCATAAATAATTCTCAGCAAATATAAATATCACTGAGTGAGCTCTGATCTTTCAGGAAGGGGAACTGGGCATTTCTTTTTTGTTTTGCCTGTGCATGAAGTAGGCAGCTGCTGTTACAGCCAAGATCCCATAAGTAGCCAAGACACACTGGAAGAGAGCAGAGAGGGACATGTTTCTAACTTGGTAGTGAAAAACTTTAGAAATGTTAACAAGTGTGTGTGTGGGGGGTGTTTTTGTGTGTTTCAGAGACAGCTGCTTGGCATTGAGGCCCCAGCTTCTGTGGAACTGACTGGTTGGAGGAAATACTTTAATAGCTACACTCTGCAGGGTCGTCGAAATGTACATAACACACACACACCTACACACACTCCTACACACACACACTTGTTAACATTTCTAAAGTTTTTCACTACCAAGTTAGAAACATGTCCCTCTCTGCTCTCTTCCAGTGTGTCTTGGCTACTTATGGGATCTTGGCTGTAACAGCAGCTGCCTACTTCATGCACAGGCAAAACAAAAAAGAAATGCCCAGTTCCCCTTCCTGAAAGATCAGAGCTCACTCAGTGATATTTATATTTGCTGAGAATTATTTATGATGATGTGAAGAAACAAAAGGAAATGATGTGACACTACGTCAGAGAGTGAGAAAGTTGACAGCTGTACCTTTTTATAATAAAGGATGTGTAAATGCTTAGTGCTGCCTGATCATTATTGAGTATCATTAAGAGAAGTCACGCTGGTTACCTTGACATCATGGTGTGTGTGTCTGCAGTGAAATTGTTTCCCCACAAGGTGTCCATCTTCTGCTGAGGAAAAAGAAACCAAACAAAAATGTTATTTTTTAATTTATTCTTATTTACTGTCTGTTTTTATCACACAGAGAGCCCAGTGCCCCCAGTTAAATGTTTTGGAGATTTAGGCTTATATGACAGAAATCGACTGTAAGCTGTTGCATGTTAAGTTGTTGAGACTGTCTTCTGCAAGTCATACTGCAAAATAACACACTGCATCAACTGAAGATTTTCAACCTTTAAAGTCTGAATAATTCATGAATGCATCAATCAAAGATCAGGCCTGAGCTTGCAGACATTGTTGCATTTGTTGCATTTTGCATTTAATGATTTTTTTTTGTCATGCCCTGCCTAATAAATGCTGATGCAATGTGAAAATTAAACTCTCCTCTTCCCAGCTCACAAGAACCAACAGCAACAACAGTTACAGCCCTCAGTAGATTCATTTCTCAGAAGTTACTAAAGGTACTATATGTAAGTTTAGCTATCACAACACAGCCCCAGGTGTTAGCATTAACAGCAGCCAGTTTAGAAGAAACATTACGAGTTCAGCATCAAATGTCATTTGTCTTTTTTTGTTTGTTTTTTGCTGCTGAATATGGTTTCTTGCCCCCTGGGCAGCGCCACATCTTCATCGTCAGTGACCCACTATCAGCTCTTGAGGTACGAAGTGGATTTACAAGACGGGACGAGTCAGGGCTAGCTGGTTAGCATGCTGAGATCTGCAACACAGTGCGTAGACGTCCCCGACATAACATCAAAACTATTACTTCCTCACATTCTTAACTCACAGATAGCACCTTTAAAGGGACGTTTCAGCGTCAGGGTGGGCCGACAGCAAAATAATATACAAAATGGAGACTAAATTTATCCAACCTAGAACTAAACCGTCAAATTAAACAAAAGAACAAATCTCGACCAAACACCTGTTGTCTACCATCATATCACTGGATTTAAGCGGTATGATCACCTCTGCACCTGGACTTCTGCATTTGGTCTCTCTCTCTCTCTCTCTCTCTCACTCTCTAAATAACACAAAATAAAACTTATTTTGAAAAACATGAGATGAGGTTAAAGCAAAAGTGCCATGCAGATTCCAGGGCTGTGTTTATGTGTGCGTGTTTTCCTTTGATATGTCTAAATGTTCTTTTGGGCCAAGACAATAATTACAGAGCTAAAAGCATATCTGCATTGAAAATTTTAAACGCACAAAAGCCTTTTAATCTTGCTGCTTGAATGTATTTTGCACGTAACCATGTAATTATTTTTGCATTTTTAAGCCTTGAAAGAGCAAAAATGTAGCCTACAAGCACACACACACACACGCACTGCACACGCTTGCCTGCAGATCACGTGATTTAAGGGAATCTACTCGGTCTAAAGAGAAAGCGAAAGCTGGTGGCACCTGAACCCCGTGTTCTTCTTTCTGTGCGCGTGTGTGTTGCGCGCGCGCGTGTGTATGCTTGTGCGCGTGTGCGGGTGTGTTTGAACAACCGGTAACAATTACTTTATTATAGAGCTCAAGTTTGCGAGCTGATTGGAAGTGTCCCCGCCTCTTTCTCAGTTCAACTTAGACCGAAAGTAAAAATGTTTCTCCTCAATACGAGCTACGACTCAGTGCTGGAAAGAAGCTGACTGAAGCTGACTACTGTGTCTGCACTCAAGGCAGTGACGCTTACATATAGTAAGTAAATATGCTTTTTTTCTAGTGGCTTCATTCATGCATAATTAAACAGGGTTATTACAAAGTCTCAGTTGCGCTAACTTGTGCGCCAGTAGAAGATCATCTCGCTCCTTTGGTCATCTGATGTCAAAAGATGCAACATTTTTATCCTGAAACACACACATTTCATCTGAACTGGGCGCTTTTACTGTGTAAGTTTAATTAGTGGCGATACTGGAACATTAAAAACAAACACATTTTGATTTCTGTTTGGTGTGGATAGTTGCATTGAGTTATATTTTTGGATTAAACCATAGCAATCCCAGTATCAGTGGCTCTTTATAGTTAATAGACTTCATTAAAATACCACAATATGTGTATATGTTTTACAGCAGAACAATAACTAATGACAGGGTTATCCACAGAGATGGCTGACCCCATTTTTGCCATACTTTTGTTACTTTTTCCTCACTTTTCTGAACACATTCACAGTTCTTGCAGTGCAGCCAGTCGGTAGTTGGACAGACACTCATTCCCTGTAGTGTTGTTTCTTAACCTCAGCACACTGCATCTCAAATGAGATTACTACTATGAGGCTAAAGAGCTGATATTCATATCTAAATGGTGGTATTAACATCCACTTTCAGCTGTACAGGAATAACTGTGCTCCTGCTGCTTCAAAACGGTTAACGTGCTACACTGCTGCACTCAGAATGGATGTGAAAACTGTAAATGGAAAGTTAAACCTCATAGTCATTGTTTCATTTCAAATCTGGAGTGATAATTCTGATAAGAAAATTCTAACAATGGAAAATCCCACATAATAATGCTGACAGACTACACTGTGTAATAATGTGAGCTGAGAAAATATCATGAATTTACACAACACACTGTAAACTGATCATAATCTAACACAATCTAATGTGGTCTGGACTGAGACCAGGAAGAAAAAATACTTAGTGAAGCCACACTAAAATATTAAAGCAATAAGTGCTCAAGATTAAAACCAACATGCAACCTTCAATATCTGAGCAATGAGAAAAAATAAAAAGTTCAAATAAAACAAATTTTAAGTATCATACAAGAAAGAACAACAGTAAAATAAAGCAGCCTGTCGTTTTGTAACTGGGCTGGTAATGATGACAATAAGTAAAATGTCACAGTCTAAATAATAAATAGTGTATTCAATATAAAACTTTATTTATAAAGCTCTAAGCAAAAGTTCCTTAAAACATTAAAGCAACATTGCGTAAAAAGATACAAAATGCATTACTGCAGACAAAATAAACACAAAGAACTCTTAAATACTTATACTTAGCATTTTAAGTCTTTTGCTTTCATCTTACTACTTAATTACTCACTTACTAAAATAAGAGAGCTGGAATATTCTAACAAAGATATATGACGCAAAGGAAATCCACAGATTTTTTTCTTTTCCTTTCTTTCCTTTTTTTTCTTGGGTCCTGCTTGACAGAGAAAGTGAAAGTGTTCTTTCATCATTATATGAGGCACAGTTACATCCGCCCTTCCCAGTGATTGATGATGCACAAACATGATTTATTGTCAGTCACGTGACCTGACAGTCTGCATTAGGTTCAGGCACACACACACACACACACGCACATTGGGTTACATGTGTTGCATGTAAATGAAATGAAATTAAAGCACATTTATAGGTAATATTATTATTGTTATAAAAATCAGTGAAATGATGTGAAGGGGTGAACGTATCGCCCCAATCTGCAGCTTCCCTCGGCTTTACAGAGCCTAATAGTGAGTTTCAGCTCATTGTAGCGCTGCAATGATTAGGCGATTCATTGATTAGTTGATTGAAAGAAAATTAAACAGCAACTACTAATAATCAGTTAAGCGTGTTCCAGTAGAATGAGACAGGCATTTTTCACAGTTTTCTGATATTTCACAAACTATTATTTAGCTGAGAAAATAACTGGCAGATTAATTGATAATGGCAGTAATCATTAGTTTTAGCCATGGTTCATCGTTTAGTCTTCTGGCCCACAACTTTACTGTTCTTTTTCGCTCTTAATGATCTAAGTGCATCGGTTTTGGCTGCAGCCAGCAACTGTTTTTAATGTGAAAGCTCTAAAAAAAAACTCACTGTATGCTATCTGCTCAGCTCCAAACAGCAGACAGACACAGTCAGAGACTAGCTGGTGAAGTGAAGTGGATTTCCCTCAAGATCTGGAAAAGAAAAAACAGAGCTAGAGGAGAGTGAATATATGATTTACGTTCACCAGGTGTCCAGAAACACAACTCCATCTGAAAGATGATGTTGTTCCTGTGTGAATGTGCAACAGTTTGCTGACAAGTTCGACATAACAACTTAAAAGTAATTGTAGGTTTAATATGTATGTGATAAAAGTGAAATGCAGTTAAGAGAAAGAAAAGATTTTGATTTTGATTGTCTGTGTTTTCTACCTTTCATTTCAGCTCAAGGACTGATTAGCTGATTGAGCCTCCACACCCCTCCGGCACTTTGTGGTAATGTTGATAAATCTTGATTGAACTCTCAAGCTGCTGTGTAAACAGCATGGAGTCTCAAAGAGGACTGAGCAGCAGATGACGAACAGAAAGCAGTCAATGATGGAGGATCTGCCTCTGAAAAGAGGAGGAACTGGTGCAACAGGCGGTCAAGAAGAGGGTTCTCCTTTGTAGGATGGTCAAAGACAATCTTGATAAAACAGTAGCACAGAGCCAAAAACAGAACCACGCAGCTGAGACACAGAGCCAGAGTCATCCCCCCGAAGAACCTGCAGGACCCGAGCAGAGCCCAGAGAGAGTTAAACCAGACAGCTCAGAGCCAACGGGGAGGCAGCTAGATCTACTGCTCTGGCACAAACTCAACCTAGAGGAAGAACCTGAAGACTGGCGCCAGGTTAGTATCCAAAGTAAACGCATTGTGAATCACAGTGTACAATTTTATTTTGCTGTGGGGTGTTGATTGTTTAACAGTGGACAGATGGCTGGAGCAAGATAAAATCACCATTCATAGATGTTACGTCCAGTGGTGGAAGAAGTACTCAGATTTTTGACTTAAGTAAAAGTAACAAAACCACAGTGTAGAAATACTCAATACACAAGTATTTACATGAAGATATACTCAAAGTATCAAAAGTACTCATTATGCAGAATGTATAAGCAACACTTTAATGTTTCAAATTTTTAGCTACTCTATCTACTGTACTGTTAGCCGAGTTCAATAATAACTGAATTCGTACAACATAATAATAATAATAATAATAATAATAATAACTGCTTAAAGAAGAAAATGTGAAGCGTCTCCTTTTTTGAGAAGGTTAAAACTCATCATTGTTTAATTGTGGACTGGGCTCATCACTGTTTCTGCCCCTATCTGCATTAAATCCCCAAGAGAAAACAAAAGTGAGGGGTTCCCACACGCAAAATTTCTGTGGTTATCACTGCGTCATTGTTTGGAAAAGTTAAATATCTGAGTTTTTTGGGTTGGCATAGAAACTTTCCAGTCTTTCAATCTGACAGTGTCATCTGAACACAGGGCGTGAGATCTGTTAATCTGCAAGTTTCTGTTACAAAGTAAGCAGATTGTGGTGGGATAACAAAAACTTAAATTGCCAAGTAAACCTCTAAGCAGTTGTGCTCAAATACTACTTCAGATTATTTTTAGTTTCTAATGTTACGTTGCATCTGCATATGTATTATAAAGAGCACTTTGCTTTTACTATTTCAACTACGACTGATGTTAAATTCTAGCGTCTTTTTAGAGGAACTAAAGAACTGCTGAGAACTAAAGGATATCCAAAAAATGTTTGCAGTGCCTTTTTTCAGCTGTGAATGGTGTCTGCAGGTAGTCCTCTCTGCTCACATATCCCAGCAACCCTCACCAGCAGGGTAGGGCAGCCTCTATGTATCCTGAGAAATAAAAAGAAGACAAGATTAAGTGCTTTGTATTATTATCAGGATGCCCAGTGGGAGGAACCAGTCAGTGAAATCAGCTGCGTTGTGATTGCAGTAAAAACTTGTAAAACATGACACCAAAACATGTTTAACACCCTTTATTGTCTGTACATGCTCTCTGATTATTTCCAATACCCTTTCTGCTGTAGCTGGTAACTGGAGCTGACGCTGACTGCCTGCCCACGCACCTCCGTCCATTCAGAAGCCAGGCAGAGTATGAACTAGTAAAAAGCACATACCAGCAGCTCCAACACAGTGGTTACTACTGGGGACCAATGACCATGGAGGAAGCGCACGAAATACTCACAAATGCATTACTGGGCACCTTCCTTATCAGGTAATACACCACTTTTCCATTCAAGAGTTTCAGTGTTGTTTCAACTGTTGCTGCTGTGTTGTGAAGTCTGCAGTTTTTTGTGCTCTGCTCTGGCCCAGATTCTTCTTTGTAAAAGGGGATTCCCACCTAAAAAAATAAAACAAATACTTTACCCAGTCTACCAAAAACGACTTACTTTTGACACACCCTGTTTTGTGAATGACTAAGGCTGAGTATAATCTACTGAGTCCACTGGGTTTGGGGTGTTGTTTATTTTATTTTGTTTCAGTTCATTTTAGGGATATGATCAAGTCTGTGTTATCAACATTAAGATGCACATATTGACATTTAAACAGGTTTCTCTCTCTGTAATGATTCATCCTGTTCACACTGGTCAGTAAGAGATCCCTTCCTAAAGCACAAAATCCAGTCTTTTTTCTGTGCCAAACTGTCTGAGTCTGACAACTCAAGTGGATAATTTCCAAAGTTGCAGACATTTTTTCAACAAAATTCCTTTTTTGTTACGATCCTTCAACAGGGAAACACTGTTCAGGGAAACACAAAGAAGGAATTTGCACAAAATGAAAGCTGTGGATATCATCCCCCGAACACTTAGATTGACAGTACATTAGGAAGGGATCTCTTACTGGCCAGTATAAACAGGAGGAATGATAACAGCAAGAAAAACCTGTTTATGTGTTCATATGGGCATCTGGCTATTTTTAGACACTTTTTTTTAGAAAACCCCTTTTCCTCCTTCAACCGTCCATATTCTTGGTTTAAAAAGTTAGAAAGGTAAAAATAAGACAAGCATATTCTTAACTATTTTTACTCCACTGCATATCCAATAGGAACCATTGTACAAACTACAGTAAATGTGCACAGACTGACCGTGTGATGGTGTCTTATTGCAGAGACAGTGGCCAACCTGATGTCTTCTTTACTCTGAGTTACCAAAGCGACGACGGCCCGACGAGCGTTCGCGTCCAGCTGAACAACCTGCTCTTCAATCTGAACGGCAGCCAAAGGACTTTTCCATCGCTCTTTGCTCTGCTCACTTATTACAGCAGCTCATCCTGTAAGCTGACAGTGCCCTATCGCAAGCAACGTCCAGAGAGCCTGAAGCAGAGATGCAGGAGGGCTTTTGTCTGTACATATGGAGCAGAAAATATAAGCACCTTACCTGGACTGAGCCCTCAAGTTAAAAACTATGTCCATTCGTACCCTCACTCTATATAGACGCACATAGAGTGGCTGTTTCTGTAACAAGATGTTGTTTGTGTTATTATAAGTTAAAAAATAGCTCTGTATTTGTGTTATTTAATCATTTATGTTATGTTAAGTAACACAAGCACTGCTTGAAAGTATTTGATCAGCCAAATGTTCATGGTCTGTTTGCACACATTTTCAAAATGGTATGATTTACAGAATACACACGTGTTCTAATTTTTAAAATAATAACATCACAGAAATCATCTATGCACACCGGATTTCAGCAAATCCTATGCAACTGCTACACCACCACTGCCTCCAACATTGATGAAAATGTATAATTTGCTGCTGGTTAAAGCTGCATTAATTGATGTTTGGCCACTAATTGGCAGAAAAAGATCAAAACAAGCTGGCAACAACTTCTTGTGGTTTTACAATATTTTAGAATTTCAGATGTAATTTAGAATTTCAAATATTGTTTCTCAATATTGTGAAATATTATGAACATTGATCTGAAGTGATGTTTTTGGCTACATCATAAATGAAAGCCTAATATTCTCTCTTCTGTTACTCTTTAGTTTTGTACGGAGGCCAAGAGTGGCCAAGCTTGCATTTATGTTTTAAATCCTGTTTTAAATCTCCTGAGTTAATTATCTTATTATTTTAGGACAAAATAATCTTTTTTTGTAGTAAATGGTTAATTATCTTATTATTTTGGGAAAAGAATGAGTCATTTTCTCTAGATAATGGGACAAATGGAACTAAGTGTTTCTTGACATCAATTATGTTATGGATGAATCATCAGATTAGAGCCCATAGTCTGCATAATTTGTAATCCAGTTAATCTGCACTCATATAGTACACGGTTAACAATTACAGCAGAATCATTGAACTACATTAATAATCACATCAATAATTACAAATAATTACCATTTTTTAAATAATTAATCTGTTGTTATGAATGTTTACCCCAAGATTACAGGATAAATTCTTGCAACCACAGCTGCTCTTGGCTTCTATAGTTGGTTTCCACCAACTCTTAAAAATGATGTGCATCTTTGCTCAGCGTGATTTAGACTTTTTTCACCAGCTGGTTGTAGGTAATTTAGCCTGCTTGGCTATCAAGGGGTTCATGAGAGGGGCTGAGACTCAATTATGTAAATGTCCTGTAAAACCAAAATAGTCAGCTAAAAGACCTGGGGGTTCAACCTCTTTCAAATTACATGCAAGCATGTGATTCAGTTTCGATTAATGCAGTTTTAAAATTTGGACTCTTCAACACTTGAAACAGTTTGTATGTGTAGTTGCTGTCTACAACTGTGGTATTCCTGTGGAGCAATTGTGTAAAAGTGTGATGCTTAGCAGAACGTTGTTTGTGTTAAATAAATTAAAATTGTTAGTCTACAAAATAAAACATGTAAATCCAAGGCTGTATTTCTGACCAGGCAAAGTTGGCAAGTTCCCACAGCTCCCAGACTCTCAGGGATCTCTGGTTGTACTTTTAAGATGAACCAACTTTGTATTTCTAGCCACAGGGATGGCAATGTTGCTCCACCACTTTGGTCCAAGACTGAAATATCTAAAAAATTGTTGATTGGATTTACATGAAATTTTGTTCATGGTCCCTGGAGGATGAATCTGGTGAGCCCCTGATTTTTCATCTAGCACCATCATGATCAGGTCAAAATTTGAAAACAAATAATATTCAATATCATCCTCAACTGCACTTTGTGTTTAATGCTAGTTAGCATGCTAACATGCTAAACCAAGATGGCAACCACTGTGAACATAGGCCTACCTGCTAAACATCAGAATGTTAGCATTGTCATTGTCACCATTTTAGCATGTTTACATCAGCATTTAGCTAATGCTAGCATGGCTGTGGAATCTTAGTCTTCTAGTCTAATTGCATGAAGTATGTATAATACTTACCTGTGTGGTATACCAGTATTTGTTGTTGCTGCAAAAGAAATCAATGTAGCCTACTTTATTGTGTTATAAATAAAATATTATAAATGTTAAGCGTGTGGTCGGTTGTCAATCAAACTGAGTTTAGAAAACCACTGCAAGCTGATTAAAGAGTGAATAAAAAGTTTCCCAAAGATTTAATACCTAATATTATACGTTTGAAGCTATTGTTTTCCAAGACCGTTCTGGAGCTGTCTCACCACCATTTGCAGTTTATTTTCAGTTTTAGCAACTCAACTGTCTTTCTGTGCATTGCATTGTGGGACAGAAGTGCATATTAATAGCATACTGACTTGTCTGAGTATATGTAACTTTATTATTTTTCCAGTGTGACCACATTCAAAAGCTGCTTAGAATTGGTACATAGTAATGAACTGGGACACAGTTCATATTCTCAAATAAATGTGTGTAAATTGTGACATAAATGCGGGGTGGGCCCTGGGCCCCCTTAGTGGGTTAATCCGGCCCTGTCTGAAGCTATACACAAATATGCACAGGTAAAGTTTGCAAATACACATTTTTATTTTTTATTTTTAAAAAAGAGGCTTCTGTCATCTGTTCCACTTCCTGTCCTAAATCTGACTGGCAGTGGCCCCTTTAGTTTAAATTAGCCCTGCACCAGGGACACACACATACACACACACACACTTCTCCTGTTCTCAAATTATCTCTGTCTCATTAACCTTAAAGATGTTGACGTAAAACTATTACCAGTGTGACACATATAGAGACAAGGCCAGTTTATTTGTAGAGCACAACAACAAAGCGATTAAAGATGCTTTAAACAGTCACTGTTACAGTGCAGTTACAGTTCACCGCAACATATGAATGAATAAAACCAGGTTTGTTTTCATAGACGTCGGTGAGGACCATTATTTCAGTTTCAGTCAGACCTGTCTACACTGAGTGTCCCATGGTGCCGCGCGACCCCGGACTCCCTCTGTCCCGTGCACCTCTTGCACGCGACTGAGATGTCAAACGACCTCTCTTGACTTCTTGTGCGATCGCTCGCGCGCAGATACGCACATTGAGATTACAACAACTCGAGTGGCGCGCGCAAAAGCAACTCGTGTTTATGTAATGCTATATGTGACAGTGAACGTGTGTGTGAGTGAGTGAGTGAATGTGTGTGAGAGTCAGTGTGTGTGTGCGCGCCCGCGCGCGCTGGAGCTGGCGCGAGCTGATCCAGCACCGCGGCGGCGACAGCGGTCACACGTTAAACATCAGCGACCCGCGCATGTTATTCTGCGGATTGAGAGCTCGTGAGATTTCAGCGGTGCGGATTTGACCCAGCATATAGGAGGGCGCTCGAGCTCTCTCGTTTTTCACGCACGGCACGCACGTAGACCCGGTGAAATCGTCACGCGGATAGAATCTGTGGAATCTGTCGCGTGTGTTCCTGCGCGGCCGGAGAGCATCCCGACAGAGAGCGAGGCCCGGTCGGTCGCTCGGTGGTCGGTGAGGGGTCGGTAGCACCGCGCGGAGGGGAGGTAGAGCGGGACTTGCGCCGGACTCCTGGCCGAATCGGAGTATCCCACAGTCCCGGCAGCATCCAACCCTCCGCGCCTCAGCTCCAGCGGGAGGCCCGGAGCGGCGACAGGATGTAGCAGCGGATTAACAGAGGAGAGAGGGGCGCTCAGATGAAGAGAGCGGGACCGAGAGAACCGAGGCGGGACGGAGGGGACATGGGGAAGGACCAGGAGCTGCTCCAGGCCGTGAAGACCGAGGACTTGCTCACAGCTCAGCGGCTTCTACAGAGACCACGGCCGGGGAAAGCCAGCAGTCTCATCCTCCCAACACACACACACACACACACACACACACACACACACACATCACACACACACACACACAACCCGTCATTACCAGGTCAGGACAGTGCAGGCTAAATCTGATGTGATGCCATTTAGCCCAAATGGTGCACTGTGTATGTGTGTGTGCGTTCTCCTGCATGCATGTGTGTTTTTGTGTGTGTGTGTGTGTGTGTGTGTTTGTGACTATGACGTTGAGTGTGTGATAGTCATGACGTTGCACATGTGTGAGAGCAGTAATCAAAATGCAATCAGAAATTGGGTGTGTGTGTGTGCATGAATGCACAAAATACATGTGTGGGGTGTGTGTGTGTACACCAGAGAGGATATGTGTGTTAGTGTGTGTGTGTGTGTGTGTGAGAGAGAGAGAGAGAGAGAGAGGGAGGTGGAAGTACACGAAGGTCCTACACTGCTCTCGGGACAGGGGGATTATTGGTGTGTGAAGACGCCAGATGTTGGTGGTAATAATGTGATGACTGTAAGTGTACACATGCCGACATCTGCATGCGTGCACGTACGTGGCGCTCAAACGTGCGCGTGTGCGGGTGCTTGACGTGGAGTCAGCTGGGACTTGAGGTGATAATTAGATTTCAATTACAGTCTTGAAACTGCTCTCCTCCTCTTCCATTTCACCACTGGGCTCCTCTCGATCTCCTCTTCCCTCTCGCCTTCTCTTTTCCTCTCTCCTATCGCCTGCTTTCCTTTCCTCCCCTTTCTTCTGTTTTCCTCTTGTCATCTCTTGTCTTGTCTCATCCCCTCTTCTCCTGTTGCATACTTTCCTCTGTTCTTGTTTCCTCGTCTCCCCTCATTTCCTCTCCTCCTCTCTCCCTCTCTTTTCCTCTCTCTCATCTCTCTTCCTTCACTTTCCTTTTCTTCTCCTTTCCTCCCCTCCTCTCCCTTGCCTCTCTTTACCTCCTCCATCCTCTTCTCATTTCCTTTCCTCCACTCTGTCCTGTCCTCTGCTCTTTTTCTTCTCTTGTTCCCTCCCCTTGCTCTTCTGTTTCCTCTCATCTCCTTTCCTCTCCTCCATTCCTGTCTCCTCTCCTGTCTTCTCCCTCATCTTCCTCTCTGCTAATCTCCGCCTCTCTCCTCCTTTTCTCTCCTCTCTTCTGTCCTCCTGTTTCCTCCCCTCTCTTTCTATCTCCTCTCCTCCTACTGTATTTGCTTTGATCTCCTCTTTTTCATGATTCTCTCTCATCTCCTCTCCTCTCTGCTCATCTCTCCCCCTCTCCTCTCTCGTCCTCCTGTTTCCTCTCCTCCCCTCCATCCTCTCCTCCTCTCCTCTCGTGTGTGCATGTTTGTCTCTGAACATTCCAGCAGTGCCACAGAAAAGAAAAATGCTTCTCCTCAAATGCCAGAACAGATCAGCTCTGAGTGCTCAGTCCACTGCACACTGACAAAGAGAAAGGGGGAGGTGGGCTGAGGGTGAGGGAGATGAGGGTGACGAGGAAGGTTAGAATGGGAGAGAGAGAGAGGAATGCAGGACAGGAGGAAACGCTGGGATATGGACGTGGGGAGGTAAAGAGACAGGAAGTGACGGAGAGAGGTTAAAGGATGAGTTACAGAAGGTGTGTGTGTGTGAGACTGCGTGAATCCAGGTTTATGTTTGAATAATTAAACAAGAAGCCAGGTTTCTCTGCTGGATAAATGCTGCCTATGCATACACACAGACACACACACAAATACAGGCAAGCATGCACAGAGACACACTTGACACATTAGGTGTTAGTCATGTGCCTGATGCCTGTGTTTGTATTATTAATGCTATGTTAATGGAGAGAGCAGCAGAGAGAGAGTTCCTACAGTGGTTTGGTTGCTCTGTCAAAATGTCACAATTTGATGAAGCAAATAAAAGGAACTGAAGTGGTGACGGGACCATGTAAGACACAATGTACAAAGGCTTTAATTAAAAGCTGTAATCAATTACATTATTCATGATTAATAAGTTGCTTACTAATGCTTTACAGATCAGTTAGAAGTCATTAAGAGCAACAACTTGTGGGTTGCCAGATGGTGGAAAATCCTCCAAAATGACACTTTATTAGCACTTAAACCTAAATAGCGGAACTTTTGTCTCCCCCTTATGGCAATGACAATAATTACAATCCGTGTTTATCATCGCTGTTGATTGCTTTCTTTTTAAGACTATATCCCTCTCTCTGAACGCAGAGTTTCATTTTTATCTGGGGCAACAGAAACTTTTCTTGCTGCTGCTTTCTCTCGCTGCTAGGTTTTTCAGCCATCCACCTGGTTGCTGTAGCCTTCTCCGTCTCCGCTGCTACGGTTGCTCCCCTCTTCACCTCTGGTAAACAAAGGGCACCGTCCCTCAGTTTCTAATAAATCATCCTGTACGCAGTTATTAATGTTAGTAAGACCATTAATAAAGCAAAATAGTTTTCTCAGTTTGGAAGAAGAAAAAGTTAATAACCTGCAAGTGTTGATAAATTGTTAACAAAGTGTCATGCTGGAGGAGGATTTTCCAAAACCTGGCAACTCAAAAGTTGTTCTCATTAATAGCTTATAACTAATCTAGGAAGCAGTATTAAGTTATTTATTAACCATTAATAAAGTCATTAACTGCAGCCTAAAGAGTGGTACCCTGTGGGACAATAGTTAGTTAGTTAGTTAGTTAGTTACTTTATTGTCCCCATGGGGAAATTATTTTCACAGCTGTACAGGCAGGGGAGACACCATGGCCACACCACATATAACACACTCACAGTCATTTGTGACAGCACAGATATCAATTTCAGATCAAGTATCACATATTGTTCAGAGAGTATTGATGTGGGGATTAAACTGTTTTAAACGTACTCTGTTGTATCTGAGGACCTGTATCGCCGACCAGAGGGTAACAGGGAGAAGCAATGCAGTGGGTGAGTGGGGTCCTGTGTTATTGCCTGACATGCGTGTAATGGCCTTAGTGTTTAACTGTGAGAGGTTGGGAGGAAGACCAATGATTTAGCTGCCAGGAGGTTATTTTAGTGAACATGTTCCGTTTTTGACTGTGAGTATTGTCATAAACAAGGAGACAGTATAGGAGGATTGGCTGATGATACTTTATACAACATTAACAGAAGGTGGGGAAACATGTGAAGTCCTTTAAGTTTACGGATAACTGAGAGTCTTGGTTGCATTTTATGAATGTCCATTGTGTGTGAGTCAAAACTGAGTTTATTGTCAAGGTGACCCCAACATTTGAAATGTCCAACCATATCAATTGTGGTATTGTCAATGATGATGGGATGAGGTGTGCAATAGAACTATTGTCCCCTGTACTTCCCCAAGTAATTAAAGGAATAGTTCAACATTTTGGGTATTATGCTTGTTCATTTTCTTGTTGCAAGTTGGAGGAGAAGATCAATGCCACTCTCATGTCTGCATGGTAAATATGAAGCCGGTTAGCTCAGCTTAACATAAAGACTGGAAACCGGTTCTGTCCCAAGGTAATATAATCTGCCTACCTGCCACTCTAACACTCAGTCATTATCATGTTGTATCTCGCTTGTTTAAAAATGACAACAGTCTACCCTGGAGACGTAGCGCTGCTCAGAGGGTGTATTATAACCTCTTGTATTGTAAACGCAACAATGACTGAATCTCTTGGCAAGCGACCATCACCACCACCTGCTCCCGGCAAGAAACCATGTTCAGCAGCAGAGAAGACTAGCACCTTTAATGGTGGGCTGAACTTCCTGGAATCTGTGGTTGCTGGCAAGTCAGAACTGCTCCAGGCCAAGAAATAGTCTGGCACACAAATCCCCATAAACCAGCAAATTGTCATTTTTACACTTTGGTTTTTATATTTCATGAAATTTTGAGCTTCACTGATTTTTCCCTCAAGTGCCAACAGGATCTCATAGCCTACAGAAAGTTCATTCTCCCATGATAAACCCATAGTCACACTACAAGAATCTGGAAAATCAACTTGAAAGAGCTTCAGTAATTCTTCAGTAATCTCCATCTTTTCATACACTGTGTATTTGTAACTAACATTTAGGACTTTCAGAAGGTGTAAGTTATTTAAATAGCTTTAAGGACAATTCTGGCGTTATTCTTCTGACTGTCAACAAATCTAATTAAAAGACCAAAACTAACAATGTGTAGTCTGTTTCTCAGTACTCTCCATGTGTATTGTTGTGGATGACTGATAAGTTGTCAGTAGTTTTTAGACCAAAATTCACTGTGGCTCAGATGAATAAGCCACAGTGTATCAGGCTTTGGCTGCACAGACAATACTTGTTAGTGGGATCAATTCATTGTTGGTTTTGCATTCATTGTGGGGATTTGTTGACAATAAGAAAAATATAGCCCTATTCTTGAAGTTTATAGTCTTTGATTGCAGAGTTTCGTTTTGACACATAGTCCTCTGAGAGTGTTTTGGCTCAAAAGTCTATTCCTAAGAGTCTGAAGGGATCAGTTCAGACAGAGAGACGTTGAATCTCGGGCACAACACTTTAAAGTAGATGACATTAAAAGCCAATGCCAGCTTACACAAAGTAAGGGACCCAAATGGTTTCCTTATCTTTGTCTCAGTTGCAATAAAGCTCTTTATCTTAGAGATAGGAGAACATCCTTATCATAATTGTATCTCTTTTATATTTTAGCAGTGGTCAAAGACAAGCAACAACCCTGACCGTGTTTTGGCACAGCTCGCAGTAGTCTGTAATAGACAGAGATATAAAGGTCTGGTATTCCCCTTAGATCAAGTCAATGACTGTATCTGAACTCAGAGCAGTGAGGCGGAAGAAATATTAAGTGGTTACATCCTGCTTTAGCATAATGTAGTAGAAGTATTTCCTTCTAATTTGCTTTTCTTTTTTGACATTAGATCAACAGATATGCACGGAAATGTTGATGACCCCCTGAAAACACTGTGCTCCAACCTAAGAAAAAATAAAAATAAAAGCCAGAAATCTCTCTGAAGTACAATTGACTCATTAGCACTGAGCAGCCATATATAACCATTATATTATAACATATATCTGCTTATTGCCTTTTCTAATTATGGCCCTACAGCATCACATTGTCTTGTTAATCCTGTCATTTCGTACCTTTTATGAACACGTGATATCTTTCCTGGACTGTTGGCAGACTGTGACCCTGAGTCGAGTCGCTGCAACATATGTGTGCAATCGTCTGCAAACAGAAAGAGAAAAGATATGTCAGTGCTGGCATTTGTTCTAGGCTACATGTTACACTGAAACTCTAAATGCATGGTGACAGGCAAAGTCAGGGGTGATGGAAACTGGACTTCAGAACATTTCTGGTAATGAGAAACCCTTACAAAAAAAAAAAACCTCCTCTACTTCACCTCTCCTGAGGTTTGGGAAATTGCTCCGTCACACTGAAGGTTGCCTTGTCAGCCGGTAGCTCCCAGCATTTGTTTGTGTGCTTCTTCTATATTAAGACTGAAAGGCTTCAGATTAAAAGGTGAATGATGCGATTTCATGTCAAATAAATTCTAGAATAGCTACAGTTTTGGGGGATGTGTCGCAAAATAATGTCATCGTAATCCCTGCCAAGTGATTGACAGCCTGTGAGAATGGCACGTTAAGAGGTTGCCATGGTAACCCCCGGGGTTCGGCTGCGGTGTTATGCCTAAAATTATCATAAAAAATGTGAACTCTGGTCCAAGGACACCATCACAGAAACATTATGGTGATGTTCTCAAACAAACAGTCGATGTCAGGCGGGGAAAAACACATAAATATGAAATTTTAATCATCAAATTGACACAATCAGGAGGAGTATTTATTATTAATTAAATGAACATAAGTTTTAATGTGAAAATCCTGTTCTGAGAGGCTCCTAAACCAAAAGAAAGGACCCTGTCACTGTGTTTGGACAGAGGGGGAAGCATTATTAATGCCATAATCCAGACTTCTTGTAGTAAAAGAAGGATTATCTGAAAAGAAAAATACAGTGGAGTAATTGTGGGTGTTGGGTGTTGTGGTCCTGTCATAAGTTTGTGTTCAGGGTGGGGGGTTCATGCGGCTCTGCAATAGTCTGACGGTGACACAGATATCTGCACTCATTGATTCATCTGCCGGGGGGAGGAGGGAGGAGGGAGGGATGGTTCTTATTTTTAATCCAAGATAGATAGGGGGGAACCTACACATCCACACACACACACACACACACACATGCAGGAGAATGTCAGCTGCAGAGTGTAAACAGAAACTAGCAGAAGCACCAATCAGGACGCGCTCTTTAGCAAATTACAGGGAAAATTAGAGTGTGAGAGCAGGATGAAGGGATGAAGTGTAGATAGAGCTGCAGGGAGAGGGAGAAGCTTTTCCCCAGATTACAGGGACAGCTACAGATTACGGCCTGTGGATTATGAGGGTTTGACCAAAAAAAAAGAAAAAAAAAAAAGTAGAGGCAGAGAGACAAACAAGCTGCTTTTTGTGTCCTTTTCAGACTGTGTGTGTGAGTGTGTGTGTGTGTGTGAGTGTGTGTGCTAACGTATATGTGCATGTTCTCCTTCCTGTTGTCTGGTGTCTTCATCTTTCTGATGCTTGAGTCAAAGATCAAGGATCATATAAACACACTGACTCTCACTTAATCACAGACACAGATACGAGCATACACCCAAACATATAAATACTACACACACACACACACACATATATGTGACAGAGGATCAAATAAATACCTCTAGAGCTATGATGTGATTAATTGATTAGTTGATTAACATAAGATTAATCTGCAAACAATTTTGATAATGAAGTCATCATTATGATTTTAAAGCAAAATGCTCCGGTTCCAGCTTCTCTGATGTCCCTGATTTTCTGCTTTTCTCATTTTTATGTAACTTAAACTCAACATCTTTGGATTTTGACTGTTGTTGGTCAAAATGCTGTTGTGAAGAGGTCACCTTGACTATGGGGGAATAAAGTGACAGACATTTTAAACTATTTTGTAGGCCAAACCTTTCCACTTCATTTATTGAGAAAATCATCTGTAGATAAACGTTGTTGAACATAATCATTAGTCCCAGCCCTGAGTATGTCACACATGTTCTGTTTTGTTGATGAACCAATAGATCAACCCTGTCTACTAGAAATGATGCTCAGTTTATGTTTGTATGGCAAGCCACGCTTAAGTAGTTGCAACTGGATAAAGTTTCTATTAACATCATGAGGATAAGTTGATACTGAACGATCAGTAAATTTTTCGCAGACAACGATTGTTTAAAATTCAAAATCTTTTAGTATAATATCCACTTATAGTGACTTGGCAGTATTATTAAACTTATTTATGATTAGCCGCTAAGTTTAGAGAAAGATCGTGGTCTGGTTTAATACAGAAAAGTTCACAGTGACTTCAGACACAATGTATGCAATCAAAAACAATCTTCCTAATCTTGCTGTGTGGTACTTCTACTTATGTAAAGCGAGGAGCATTTTCCCACCAGAGTATGTCACACAATAACACAAAAAGACTAACTGATCAGCAGTGGTATTTCAGCAGCTCTCTCATGTTTGATCAAAGTGCTTTTGTTGCCTAAACCTAACCACTGTTTATCTACCATCCTCCCTAACCACTCCTCCTGGTGATTCTGCTGTCATTCAGCAAATGTTGCACCGATTGAATAATAAAAAAAAGTTGTTTCTGAACGTAAATACGTTTCCTGTTTCACTTCCCATGACTTTTCTTTGTCTCTTGACTTTTCTCGCCCTTGACCTTTTTATGTTGTTGCAGTGAGGAGACTGTAATAAAGCAGAGGGTTGTTCTAGATACCACAGGTAAAAAGTGTGGCTGTCAACTCAACCTGCAGGGAGTGAACATTAGAATAAGTACAAGGCAGAATGCATTAATCAGAATTTGGATTAGGTTTAAATTTGGACTGTTTTTAATGACCTCCTCTTCCTCCATCTCATTTCCTGTGTGTCTTTTCTTGTTTCAGAGCTCGGAGCAGCAAAAGAGGGTGAACAAGTCAACATCCAGGATGCAGATGGGTGAGGGACTCCAAATAATGCTTATAATACTCCACCTCTTATCATGCATCTCTTTTTGCTCTCTCTTCACTCTTCTTTGTTTTTGTTTTTCCCTCAGTGCTTTCTCCTTCCTTTTTTTGTCTTTCAAATTAACCCCATTCCATTTCCATTTTTTCTCCTCATTCTACCTAAAGAATTTTGTAATTTCTGTGTTTTTTCATCTCCAACAACACCCTAAAGTTTTGGAGAATCACTGAGCACAAATCAGGCCTCTGTCATTGTTTGAAATTAATCAATAACTTTTAAGCCACTAAAATCAATTTAATGAAGCAGTCTCATACAGAAAAAAAATCACTTGGTTTGGTTTGAACTGGTTAAAGACCATGGGATGTTGGGGTCAGCAGACATCAATTAATTTTAATGGATCCTATGTCCGAAATGTCCCAAAAAAGATTGGGAACCACAGATTTGATCCACTAGACAAGAAACATCTGAAAATGTAACTAACCCCTGAGCAACTCCAACAAACTCCTACCAATCCCAGAGGCTTTGTTCAGTGGCAGACCCAATGCTTGATCATCTAACAGGAGCAAAGGAAAAGATCTGTGATCACTACACTATCAATACACATTATCCCCCTGCTTAAATCTCTGAAACACGTAGCTGTGCTAAGGTGCTCAAATCTAAGGCCAATTACTCAAAGCAAAGCCAATATTTTCAGCTTCTATGCCTGTAAGTGTTTCCGTATCAGCTCTGAATGTACAGCTATGGATTTGGCTATTTAGACACATGATTGGTTGAGCTTTTAGCGCATATGCTTGGTTTGGCGATTGTGTTTTTATTTGGCCCCATCAGATAACACAGATCTTTTTATTATGTTGATTGAATCAGATAATTGGACCTCAACTCCTTGTGTAATGACTGATGATCTGCTGATTTGACCTGTATCTGCCTCATATTCACCAGGATCTATTAGAGACACACACACACACACACACACACAGAGGCTGCTTGTGTGCACGCTTGCCCGGGGTGAGAGATTGCTTATTAATGGAAGTAGGTCATTGCCCCTCCCGTCAGTCACACAGAGCTGAGGGGCGGAGCGTTTCACGCTGAAGATTATTTCTGCAAAGTTATGCTCTTGGTTTCACTACATATATGAACAAGTGTATTTTATACATAATCTGTCTCAGTAGAAGGTTGTCGCCTCTGCACCATGCTGCTCTGAGTGGTAATAAGGAGCTGATCTCTCTGCTGTTGAGGCCCAGGCAGCGGTGGATATTAAAGACCATAAAGGTAAAAATACACAGATTTCCAGTGTCCTTACAACTCACTATGTTACTCTGAAACAGGCACAACACATAACGTAGGCTCGAAACAAACAATCACAAATGATGCCAAATAAAGACACAAATTTCTGGCTTCATGTGACCACAATACCTCTTATGTAACAAAAAGGTGAGCTTGTTGGAAAAGCACAAAGAAAAATCTCGTGCAGTGTACAGTGTTTAGAGAAGTGACAGATTTGTGTACAGCAAACAATAGACAATAGAAAGGGAGCGCTCATGGCTGTGTGACTGAGAGCCAAGTGAAAGCGAGCAGACCACTTCCCTTTTTTCCCAGAAAATATCTCCTCACACTGGCAGATTCCAGGAGAAGAAATCTCAGGGCAGATGGGAGATATAATCCTCCAGGATGAAGGCCTACTTGTCTCTACACTGTCAGTCAGTCATGCCCAGTATGTCTCTAACATAGGCATACACCTGGCAGGCATCCTTGCCAGGTGGCCCAAGCTACCCAATGGGTTTCTCCATGGAGGTGGTGGGGAAACCAAATCAGTCTTCAGTCCTCAACTAAAGCTCACTGGAACCTTGGCTCTGTGGTGTTTCACTCTGTCTTCACTAAAGTTCAATGTGATGCTTACACTGTACAACTTGCAGCAACTTAAGGGTCAGTCTTAAAGCTGCTATAATCAGTATTTTCATTTTAACAATGAATCAAATAACAGTGTATTTGAAATCTAGTTGCTTATGGTGGCATATCCTCAGAGATTATCACCCGACTGTAGTTCAACCTACTTACAGAGTGTTTTGCCTTTCAGCTCCAGAGCTTTTGGTTTTTCTTTATTCAATTCCCACTGCTCTAATTAACGCTTGTTTCTATTTGCAACAAGGAAAACCTTTTTGAGAAATTTACCAATAACAAGGAAATACAAAGTGTTTAAATAAAAAAGGCACTAGAGGAGCTCTCTTTGCAAGTTTCATATCGCCACATAGCCACCGTTAGCATGAACAGCTGTCGATTTCATCATCAAACTTCATTCCTTTACTCCCCAAGAGCTGTCTCCAGCGGTGGAAAGCAACAGAAATGTTTTGTCAGTTCTATCACTTCTTCTCTTCTACTTGCTACTATGCTAACCAGGTAGCCTCAGTCTGGCTGGCTCATCTGTCACAGCAACTGCCAGTGTTCAGACTGCCCTTAAGATGAAAGTTGCCTTGAGGGCTGTATTACAAATATTTAGTTTGATTTATATATGTAATATATAATTTATAAAGCAACAGTAGAGTTTTTAAAGTCAATTCTTTTGACACGCAGGAAGACAGTGACAGGAAGACACCTGCTCAGCACCAAAATGTCAGACAGAGTTGGGTAACATGGGTGTCATGCTAGCTGGTTGAGCCAAATATTTTCCAGAAAAGAGAGGAATATTAGTCTTACACTTATTATAATCAGAAACTCGACTCTAAATGAACAAGCCATCAGGTGTCTGGACTGGCAACTGTTTGGTTATCAAGTAAACCATATATCAACTTGATGATGTGGCAGATACAAAAGGAGGTATACAACTTGTCTCAGACCCACATTGTCAACAGCAACAAAATGTTCGTGCAACATACCAACTTAATTGAGATCACTGACATAGACATCCTGCAGGCCTGGACCCTCTGCACTTCATATCCTGTCCAAAAAAAAAAAAAAATCATAAACAGGAAAATGGGATGATCAACTATGTACGGCGTAACTTGACAGGATAGTCCTTGGGAAAACAGTTATGGGTCAACAAATAGGCAACCAACTTAGTGGGAATATCAAGTTTCATTATTGTTGTCAAAAGCGTAAACTATCAAATAGGACCAGGTCACACCAACATTGCCCTTCCTTATTTAAAATATACAGTTTTCTCTTAGTGTTGTATTTCATGACTCCACTGCCTGCCAACTAAAAAACTATAACATTCACACAGGACATGACTCACACTCACAACAACTGAAGTTTGAGAGAAATCTAGATGTACATTCCTTTCTTATCTCACAAAATCACAAAAAATAAAATAAATAACCCTTCCAGAAGGTCTTCATTTGCCCCTCACATCTCTCCATACTCAGGCTTTAGCTTCCTGTAACTCCTGCAGCTGCTGTGCCTCTTTATTCTGCCAGCACCTCTTCTGAGTCAGGACCTCTGCCAGCCGAGCCTGAAGGGCCTCTTTAGTCAGCTTCATGATGTGGCTCATCACTGGTATCAAAAGACTGGGGCCTTGGGTTGCTGCCATGAGAAACATGCTCACTGCTCTCAAGTGCCATCATGCAAACAAACAGTGTTTAATGTCCTCTGGTTAGAGCCACCGTAATGACTTCACGGCATTTTGGTGTCGTTTCACCTGAACTTTGCATCACTTTGCATTTCTACATTGTTCCAGGAATGAGTTATATTGGTTCAGTCTCCTACAAGCTCTCTTAGGTCTTGTTAAGCCTCTTATAGGGATCTTTGTCTTGCCCTTTTGTCTGGAAAGCAGTTTTCCATCTTAGATGTCCCATGAGTATGATGCTTACAATACTCCCAGGTCACAAAGGGTCACAAGCTTGTCAAACACAATAAGATTGCAATCTCCAGGAGGGGCACTGGAGTCTGTGCCTACATCTGCTGCCACAGTAAGACAGATATTACAGAAATGTTATTCATACATTAGGCCTGCATTATAAATGAATCTACTGATTCCCAGAGTTCCAGAGACCGTGTGGTGACAAATTAAAAAGTAGTCGCTGATTAATTTCCTGTCAATCAACTAATTGCATCAGTTCCAATGCATATATCCATATTTTCACTGCAACACTTTGAGTTGAAATTAGTTATTTAATTGTAATAGGCACACTAGCAAATTAGCATAAGAACAATTGAGTGCAGTGATTCTGTTATAAAATATGTTGAGAGAATCAGTGTATTTTTGTTGCCAGTGCAATGACAAACTGATTTGTCTGTAAGAAATAACAATTATTGAGTGTATGTATGTGCATGCATTCATATGTTCATATCTCTATTTTTTAAATGCCTGTGTGCATGTACTGTGTTGTTGTATGTGTGTGTTTTACTGTGTGTGGTGTGTGTGTGTGTGTGTGTGTGTATTGTCTGTGTGTGTAGTGTGTGTGTGTGTGTGTGTATGTGTGTACTCTATGTAGGGCTGCTACCTCTGTAATACGCTGCATGGCAGGGGAAGACTGAACCAATGAAATGTTGCTGAAGGCCGGGTCATCAGCTTTCAACGGACAGTCAGATGAAGGGTGATCCCTCTCCACTTATCAGCACAGCATGGACACTACGATGGGGTAACTGTGTGTGTGTGTGTGTGTACCAAGTGTGTGTTTTGGTGTGTATAGTGGCCACATGTGTGTTAATGTGTTTATCTGTTACGCTTGATGATGCATGGTTGATTTGTGGTTGTTACAGACTCAGAATTTCAGTGCAAGATGTTTGTTTAAGTGTGTATGTGTGCGTGTTTGTTACAGTCGAGATGTTACACAACACCAGTCCAACCCATGTATCTCAGACTCAGCTGGAAAACACCATTGGACCTCACCAGAATTTGGACGGTCGGAGGAGTAGATTTCCATCTAAACCAAACATAAAATATATTTTATTCAACTGTATTCAACCTTATTTAACAAGGGATGCCTCATTGACATTAAAATATCTTTTTTCAAGAGCAATTTGCGCTAAGACTGGGAACAGTACAACACTTTAAAGAAAACAACCAAGAACAAAGGCACCTTAACGTTATAATTGCACAACAATTGCAATTTGATACTACAGACACTCCCTCGAGCAGTTGCTTTGTCAGAAACACCAGTGGTTTCCCAATAGAAAGTTCTTATTATGTTGGCAAGGAGTTGCAGGTGTGCAGCCTGTATCCTGTAATCCCTTCATCCACAGCTCACTGTGGTGGCTCCTTTCACACTCACACAAATTCCTGCAATATTCCAAACAGAAAATGCAGAAAACATAGGCCTGAAGGAATGTTATTATGTAACATATGTAATACATGTAATATTATATTCTCCTGCGACCGCCTCACAATAAAAGGAGTGTTTCCTGTGAATTCTCATTGTGTTATTATTTGAACTCAATGCAAGAATGGCAGACTCCGCTAACAGAATAAAATGAAAACTATTATGAAGACAGATATAATCATATAAATGTAACTAATGTTAATGTAAATGTAATACATTAAATGGCTATTGCAGAATAAATAGTATCAAATCGTGTGCTTTGATTTTACCACAAGGACCATAGAAATGACTAAGATCTGGACACAATGACTTATTGAAATCCAATACATCTAGATGCTAAAGAACAATCAACAGGCCGTTTCTGGCAATGATTTCAACCAGATTTTCCAATTTAAAACCAAAATTTCATACAGAAGGAGCAGTAAACATAAAATCTTTTTACGTGGCTGTTTAACTGGTACTGTGTCTCTACCTGTTTTAAGGTGGTCCAGCTTTTGCTCAGCAGTAACATGTGTGCAGCCATGTTGGAACCAAAACCCTCCGATTCTAACGGAGTGTCACCTCTGCATCTCACAAGAACGGACACATCGAAGTTACATGGTGTGAAAACAGTCTGCCCTCTCAGTGTGTGTTTGTCTGCATACCTGCTCTAGCTTACTCGTCGTCGTCAGTCAGTCACTCTGTGTCCACCTGACAGTTACAGTCTAAAGGAGACACAGACTTTGTTTTACTTTACTTTTGTCATTCATTTGTATTAATAGTTGCATATAAATAAAGGTTAACATCTTTATTATTTTGTGTTTCAGGTTACAAGACCCATTGGTATAGATATCAACAGACAGTCCGAGTCTGTACAGCACTACATCAGGCTGCCCTCTGTGGGAAGACAGAAGTAGTACGCCTGCTGCTGGATGTAAACCACCTGTCTGTCTCATCTGTGTGCCTGTCTGTTTAATGTTTACATGTTACTGTTAAAGCTGCCTCCCTCTCTCAGCTGGAGCAAGTTTAAACTCAACACGGCTTTCATTCATCCCACTGAGCTAAAAGAAGAAGTGGGTTGGCTATTGTTACATAAACTGTAGCTGACTGGTTAGCACCCACTTGCCAGGTTGTGGCCCAAACAGCTCTGTTTTTCACATTTTTCAGTCCTTTGTCACCTTCAGATGAATATGAATGTTGATGCTTAACCCGCTTTGAACAGGGCCTGCTTTCAGTCTTCATATCCTGCTGTGATTTACCCTTGATGTTATTGTTGAGACAGCAGATACAACAAATGTTAGCAGCAGGCAAGTACACACAGCCAGTATGACACTGAATCACAGACTTGATTATCAATCGGGCTCACGAGACAGGCTCAGGGACCATGGGCCAGAGCCCTGTGTGTGGAGGAGACCATAAAGAGACAGAAACGAGTACAAAGAGGCTCAAACAACTACAAACAGATGCAAACCACCAAAGGGACATAGAATTACCAAACAGAGAGGCAAAACTGTCAGAAATTGACAAAACATTACCATAAAGAGATGTAAACATTTTGTTTTGGTACTTCGGTCTCTTTCAGTCTGGTGGTTAGTTTACCTGTCTGTGCCAGTAGGAGCCCATTCACACATAATCCATGCACCCAATACACAGTATATATATCCCTGTTATGAACTCAGTGTGACACAATTTCACGTTGCAGCTGAAGGGCAGGTACTCCATCAAATTCTGCCAGAGCCCTCTGTCCCGCATTAATTTATTTTAATTTCATTTAATTTTCTTCCCTCCACTTCCATCCAGAGTGGCATCAGTGCAGGTGAGAAACACCTTGAGTCAAACGCTGGACATTGTTAACCAGTTCACCACTTGCTACAGGCCAGCCGAGGAGATCAAACAGCTACTGAGAGGTGAGGACACGCATAAAGAAACACTCTACACATAACACGTATTAACATGCTTTGACATGTCCGCACACCCACAATTACACACTGTGATATCATTCAGTACCAGCTAAGGTGTCAAATCACTACTTTCTTTCAGTGGTAAATGGCTGAATATTTCATGAATATACATAATGGCACATTTCCACTCCTGATGCATAGAATCAATGGTGGAACATTCATCTTCCCACCCTTACTGCCTTCCTCTCTGTTCTTACCTTACTTGCTCTACTAACGGAAATCTAACCTGCTGTGCTCTTGTCCACTACTTAATCCCATTCATCTGTACTGCTCACCAAACCACACTCGTGTCTTTAGATGCTTCAGTTGCAATGCAGGTGCGAAAGACCAGCGACTACTGCAACAACTACGCACCTAACCAGCCTCAACACATCAAAGCTGGAGACATTATCACGTACATTGATTCAGCAGTAGGAAAATTTTTAATTTATTCTGCAAAATAACACAACATACCTAAAATTACAAATGGTTGTGCTAATGTTGTTAGCTAGACAAGCCAAATGACTAATAAATAGTTTCAGTTAGGTTAGCTTAATCCATTGTACTTTCTGCAAAAGTAACTCTGAAATACATTTATTTTTCCATGTTTGCAGATAAAAAACAAAGATTGGCAGTTAAAGGCCAGTGTGTAACATTTATGGGGATCTATATAATAATCGCTCTGTTTTCGCTCCCTTAGAATGAGCCATTTATACTGACTTAGGGAGCGGATCTCTTTCACAGAGTCTGCCATGTTGCAGCACCATGTTTCTATTAAACTTGAACATCTTTCATGTTTTTACATTGACGAACCATGACAAAGATGAAAGGAAGAAAGAACAGAGTATACGCCAGCTATTACCAATAGTTTTAAAGATATCTAATTAAATGTATTTCTAAATATATTATATAAATAAACCTCTTCACTTGACAGACTAGTCGAGGTAGCAGTTGGAGGTACATTTTATCACCTGACGCCCATAGATTCTCTGACACACTTGGAAAGGAGGAGTAAGGGACGGATAGTCAGTCAGTTACAATCATGCTCTCACCACTAGATGCCACTTCAACCCACACTGGCTCTTAAGTTTAAAATATCGAATTCCTATTAAAGTTGTTCATTTAGGCAGTCTTTATACAGCTTGTGATGTTGCTGACCATTAGAAGTTTATTGCTTTTGACTATGGAAAAACAGCATTACTACATACATTAATACTGGCTAAGACATACCTAGTTAAAATTCTTAATGCTGTTACACGATTTTTAGCTAGCTTAGCCAGGAGCCCAATCCAATTTCTTGATTTGGAGGCGCAAATGGTTCTTAATTTTGGAAACTGTGTGCTGACAGGTTTTAAGCAACACTGATGGTCGGCGCAGTGCTGTATTCACGACAACCGTGACAGGAAATGACCGCAGGGCGCCTTTCCTCCAATATGGTGGAAGTGATCAAGAGGGTAGGTGATCAAATTCACATCACAGCTGTGTGTGTTTTTATAGTGTTCGGGTGAGGATGTGAGAGTACTCTCGCATGTGTGTGCGCAGTTCAACAGCTGTTCTGTAGCTATATAGCTTATCATTAGTTGTAGCTACGGCATCATCAGCCTCTCTTAGACAGCCCATCTGTTTTCCTCCCAACCGTCAATCACTCCATTTATCAAATACTGTCCCTCATTGGCTGTTGACCTCCTCCCTTCCTCTATATCTCTGCCCCTCTGTCACCTCCCTAAATAATAAACCCGTTCACCCAACCTGCCTGCTAGATTGTGATGCTTTTTGTTCATACTGTCTGTTTGCTTTGTTACTATAGTTATATTATATTTTAATTCATAGATATATTCCCAGAATATATGATGTATTATTTTCTGTTATTTGATTTTAATCAGTTATTTTATACATTTCTCAAATCTGATAGATTTGTTTGTTTCAAGTTGACTGATCAGTTGTTGTTGTTGTTGTGTTGTTGTTACTTGCACCTCCCTCCTCCTGGCTTGTGTCCAGGCTCACTCCCTCCCAGCAGTAAAGACACCCTCCTGCTCAAGAGGCTCAACCCTGTCCCATTGCCCTCGGTCAACGGACACCATACTCTCCAAAGTCCTCCCCTGCATCTGCCTCCCTCCACCCTCACCCCAACACACAGTCCTCCTCGTTCTCCTCCTTGCGTCGCTCCTCCCATCTCTCCTCCTTCTGTCTACTCCTCCTCTGTCCACCCTCCTCCTCCTCCTCCTCCTCCTCTCCACTTCAGGAGCAGTAGATGACAGGTACATGCCTGTAGCATCACTTTAAATCATGATACATCCTTTCCACACTGTTTGACAAGATACTTCCTGTATATATGAATGTAAATGTATGTATGAATGTATGCAGTATTAAGATCAGTTCACCCAGATGACAAAAAGGTACATCTCCTATTCTTACCTGTATTGTGGTGTTGATACATTTCTGCTGCCATTTTATTCTTTAGAAATATTACCAAAGGTAAAAACAGTAACAACCATGAATTATTCTAATTGATATAATTTTTTCTATGCAGCACTTACAACAAAGAAATTTGTTATGTATAATTCATTACAGGAGCTTCTTTGCAGATTTGTGAACTGGAGCTTTAAATTAAATATCTCAAATTCATCAAACTGTACATATTTCAAAAGTTTTAGACGACTACTTACTTATTATATACCATCTAAGTACATTTTCCCATAATTTACCTGCCACATATGATTGGATGTTTTGTACAAAATGTCATATATATATTAATATTTGTTAGTATTATGCAAGCACACATGACAATCTGCCCAAGGGTCTGTAGGGCTTATGTCTCAAAATTATTAGCACTAAGAGATGGTGCAACCATTATGAGTAATGTGTTTATGAATGCGTAGGTGAGTGTGTGCATTTTTGTGAGCCTGTGTGCTTGATGATGTTCATCTAAGACTTAAACATGTTTATATATGAAACTATATTACACACATTATGGGTTTGTGTAGCTGTTGACTACTGCATTTTTGGTTTTAAGAACGTCCACTAAATGTAGACTAAAACGTGGCCATCACAAGTGTGTGTGTGTGTGTGTGTGTGTGCGTGTGTGTGTGTGTGTGTGCGTGCGGGTGTGTTCGAGACAGGTTCGCGGACTGCAGAGCTGAGTCCTCAAGGCTCTCCAACCCTGGGACAGCAGAGCAGCACCTGTGAGGATATCTGGGTGCTACGCAAACCGCTGGCAGGTAAACTGGTGTTTTGGGGTAACTATGTGAAGTTATGTATTTGAGGAATGGGTCTTTGTATAATACTGTATGTGTTGTGTACATGTTTGTGTGTGGAGGTGGCGATCGCAGTGGCAGTGTGGGCAGTCTTGGCAGCGTTCGGTCATCAAGCAGTTTGCAGAGTTCTGGAAACACACACGTTCTGACCACCCCTGCACCCAGTCCCCACCCTGCACCAACACCAGGAGTTAACACACACGGCCTTAACGCTCCAGGCCTGCACGCACAAGCTGAAGGAGTAAAGGTAAAAGACTCTTCTCGGGTTTTATTTCTGTGCATGCGTTTGCACATCACGTTGCTACTGGATCTTTACAAAGCAACAAGCACGCTGTTTCTGGGAAACAATAGAGCATTTTCAGGAAATAAACACAACTCTAGTTACCAAGTTAACCACAGCTCTATTTCCTGCTCTGTTCTTCCGTTGGAGAGATCAGAATCAGTTTTTTTTTTTCAACAGTAGACCAGGTGCATTAAGATGGTGGCCTCCTGGTTTGTGCTTTTTTTTCTTTTCTTTTTTTTTTTTTAAATCAACCACACAGTAAAATTCATTTCTGTCTAGACAAACTATAACAGCCAAATTCTACTGAAAAATATCCTTTAGCACCTCACTTCAACAACTTATGCACCCTATAACTGCCAGTATGTATTTTTAGTTACAACAATGAGTTGTCTTAAACTACAAACTCAAGTGAGACTGAGTTTGAACAACAAATGTACAACACAAACTTGGAAACTGGGATCAAAAGAGTGAAGTGATAGATACAGATTTTGTCCTTAGCGTATTTTATACTCTGTGCATAATGTCAGTTTTTTTCTTCCACTGTCTAATGTGCTTTCACTTTATAATCTGTGATATCATGCACCCTGCAGGTCTGCTCTCTAACACCTTCAGTGCATTCTAAATTTAATTTTATCACCGGATATAGCTGGTCTATTTTTAGGCAATACCTAAAATATACTGAATTAGCAATTAGCCATAATTGGATGTTGGTCCCATGTTGTGCTGGAGGGACATCATCTGTTTAAAGAAGTATTTATTCTGGGATTTCTGTCACGTCATTATCGGTAAATTGCAAGAAATACAAGAGGAAGAGGGTCACAAGCCAGATTCTGTCTGCTACATGTGCACTGCTGAGTCACAAGGCACTTCCGCATTTTGAATGATTATGCTTGAGTAAATGATTCATTTTTTGAGTGTGTCTGTGTGTGTGCTCCTAAGTGTATGTGTGTATGAGCATATTTGTGTTTGTGTTTTTTTAGCTCCTGGCCACCGTGCTCTCCCAGTCGGTTAAAGCCAAGGAGCATCTCTTGGAGCAGTCACAGTCTGTTGAGCAGTCAGCGAGTAAGCACACAAACTCGTCCAAACATGACATAAAAGCAATATCTTCTGCTTTATTTGAAGTGATCATTTTTGTCATTTTTCAGTGAAGTTAAATGTCTGTTTCGCTGCTGCCTTCTGCTAATTGATCAAACGCAGCTACAGAGATACAGATACTACAGAGTCTGTCTTTTGCTAATAAAAGAATTTGGAAGCAGTGATCCAGTGATTTGGAAAAGGCTTTCTGACTGTAGTAAAGTGATAACAATTAAAAAAGATCAAGGCTGTGTTCACTACTACAACAGGTGCCTCAGGGCTTGTTTGGATCACTGCTTTTATAAATCATTTTTTCTTCATTTCGCTTTTAGTCAACCTGGCCCTCTAAAGACCACTTGTCTGTTCATATCACAGAGTAGCAGCATTTCCCGCCCCCATCCTTGTATAATACCAATTTAACTTATGTTTTATTTATAAAAGCTGTTCTAGAGTGCTAGTGTAAACAGCCAGGGACAGGTAGCTTTTTCTTGGGCTAAAATCATATCGGTGCTCAGGGAATTTGTGCGTTTTGTGCTTTAGCTGCGACCATGAAGATTTGCTTGTAATAAGCGTAATAATAAACTGTGTCATTAGCCTGAGCAGCCATAGCCACCGCACAGTAGATGAGGAGACAGACTGCAGAAATCCAAATGCTTCAGTGTAACAAAAGAAAGAGTCAAGTGCACTAGGATGAAGTAGGATGAACACTGGCTTTAGAATGAAAAGCACTCCTACTACCTAACTTAACCTAGGCCTATACTGAATTAAACTGAACTTTAGTCATGATATATTGGATCAGAGCCCACTTGTAGCTTGTTGACTTTATTCCTGACAAGACATTTACATTATTGTACTTGTGTTATCGGTTGAAAATCCGCTTGGGACTACAAAAGTGGTACAGTTACAATTAACTATAAAACATGTTTGATGTATTTATATAAATGTACAGTATACTGTGTAGACATTTATATGGTAAGGTTAAAAAATATACACACACACACACACACATATATATATATATATATATATATATAAATTAACATATTTTAATCTGTTGTAATGTGCTGTTGTCTAATCTAAAGTGATATGTGGAGAAAAAGCCAGCCATGAAAGCTGTATCCAAATTATTATGAAAGACTACATTGGCAATATAATCTCAAAGACTGCACTTGATTACTAGATAACACCAAGTTCACAGGAAGTTATTCATTTCTCAAATAATTAACTAGACATAACTGAAAACAATAAATGAGGAAGTTTCCATTTTCACTATAATTTGTAAATAATTACATGTTCTTTTGCAGCTAATCATTAGTCAAGAGCAAACCCTACTATAAGAAATGACTAAGACACTCCAGGACCAAGGAACAAAATCTCTGGCAAGACAAGCATTTTATAAATATGTGATGTATGACATTGCTGCCTACGTCTTACTGAGGGCAAAGGGCCATGGGGGACTTCTTAGATTTAAAGTGCATTTATGCAAATTGAAATATAAGATTTGCTAATAGAAATACACTATGTATGGGTATGGGTAAAAATTAAACAGAATAGAGTAAAATAAAAAAAATGTGCTTTACAGATAAAAGTCATATATTTCATTGTTTTTCCCTTTTTCTTTCTTTTCCTTGTCTCGCCTGTTCACCCAAGGCTCTTCCAGTTGCACAGTTCATGAACAGCGGTCGTTTGAGCGGAAGGCAGAGGAGGATGATGGGAAAGTGAGTTTTTGGATGGCAGACTGGTTCACTCTGTGGACTCCTCTTTCTGTTGCCTCTGTTTCTTCTCAGCCAGCACTTTGGTTTGAGAGAGAGACATCTACATGGGTGGGGTTTGGGAAGTGAGGTGTCTGCCAGGGTGGGTTGTGTTGCACCTGAACAGATGACACCAGGATCGGCATGCAAGTGTGTCACCATGGAGACAGGCAGAGTGACAGACACATCAAGGAGTCGGTTGCTGTCTTGCCTTCTGTCCCTCCACACACCCCCTGCCCTCACACCACACTGAGACACCAGACACCCACATGCTGCCACTCTGCTCTAGAACCTGCCAGCAGCTCTGTGTGTTCTGTGAAGCTGAGGGTTAAACTCTCTCCGCGTGTTCTAGAATCAAGCAGACGCCGCACTCTAGAATCAAGTAGTATTTACTGGTTGCCAGGCAACAGCAGTGTTCCGTTATAGAAGCAAAGGCAGTAGTATTCTTAGTGTTTCCTCACTGGTTGATCTCATCCAACATTCTCTGACACTAAAGTTATTCACAAAATATAGCTTAGTGTAATATATTTATAATTTGTTTGACCTTTAAAGGGTCAGTTGATCCAAATTACAAAAACATAATGTTCTACTTATCCTTAGTGGTATCTAGCCATATTGGTAGTTTCACTTGAAAGGGTTTTGGTCCTCACTGCTGAGACTCCCACCTCATACATACATACATGCATGCAATACAAGTAAATGAATATTTATTTGTGGTGCTCGAATCAGTGACAAAACTCCTTCCAGAAACAGACACCATTGCTTAGGATAATCCACAACAGTTTTTTTCCCTGTTTTTATCCTCAGTAGAAAATGGTTCTTAAAGAAACAAGGACTGTGAAATAGCCCAAATAACCAGCAGTAGCTCAGGTGGTACTGCACATTGGCTCTTAATTGTATGGGTCAGTTGTTCACACAAATGGAATGTTTCAAGGTTATGAACACCATGAATCAAAGTTTACCTCTATTGTATTGGGGTGGTTGCAGAGTCACAGTAGTAGAGATATCAAAACTTTTGCAAATACATATGCATGCCAGTTACCACTAACATATGTGGGTCGTTTTATTTCCATTTAGTTCTGGTATGTGTCTTGTTATTTATAAGGACACTTATGGATTACAAGCGGCATTATTTTGGAGTAATGTGCATTCTGGAAAGATCCACTAAGTAAGGAATAATTACTTACTCCTTATTCCTTAGTGACAGTATTTTTTTAAACCTAACATAAATGTAGGCAATATCTTTCTTTGAATTTGTGCTGGCATTGTGCTCCTTGGAAGTACTGCAGTATTATTGTTCTGTGAACTAAAGACAAGCTGTAGCTCTGTAGTTTATATTCTGCTTAATAGAACAGCTTTCTATTATGTGTTCCAGAACAGGTTCCCATTTGTTGCTGGTAAACACTCTCCAGATTTAGCTGTAGAGCAGGGTTACATTCTAGCATTACAATGGAAGTTTCTATGCTGTTTTCTAGAACAGTCTTCTCTCCTGTGTTCTAGAACAGGCTGCTACGCTGTGTTCTAGAACGGGTTTGTGTTCTGTGCTCTAGAAGAACCCTGTGGACTCTTCTAGAAGCAGGCAGTAGTGTTCTGTGTTCTGTGTTCTAGAAGCAGGCAGTAGTGGCGTGGCTGGGTGAGTTTCAGCTGCAGTTCTACACCACCCACTTCCTCACCGCGGGATATGATCTAGACACCATTAGCCGCATGACCCCTGAGGTAAGGTCATGTCCCCTGACCCCCTCACGCCCCGCCCCTTGTCTGTCAAGGCTCCGCCCAGCTCAGCTCTCAAATCAGCTCCCCACTGACCTGGATGATGTCATCATGACCCTCCTGTCTCTGTCACCTGACCCCCCGGTGTGAGTCCTGAGCCTCAACCAGTCACTTCTCATACTCTGTCTGCTTCATTTACATACCTGTGTTCACACATGGCTGTGTGTTCCAGTCTGTGCCGTAAACGCTACTCTGTGTTTGTCCTTGAGTGTGTTTCGAGCGCCATTGTGTGCGTGCGTGTGTTTGTGTATGTGTACTGAAGCAGACAAAGCGGTATGACGTAAACCCCCTAAGGGCAGGGGACACTCATCAGAAGATTATCCAAAGCAAAATATTCCCGAAGGCATATCACGCGCAGCTCATGTACAACATGTACAAATGTCAAACATACGCATAAAATTGTTTGCATTCAAAAGAAGAAGAAGAAAAAAAAACACCTACAGTAGCAGTGTCGAATCCCTGATGTGTTGCTTTGCGTTGAAGGACCTGACGGCGATTGGGGTCATGAAGCCTGGACATCGGAAGAAGTTAACATCAGAGATCAGCAAGCTGCCCTCCACAGACTGGCTGCCAGACCACAAGCCTGTAAGGTCCTCATGTGTACTATACAAACCACAAAAAGGAGAAGATGTTGAGTTTTGGCAGCTGCACGCATGCCAGCATATACACATGCAGCTCTTTCAGTTTGTTAAGAAACTATTTTATCAGAATCACAGTTCTATTCTGTATCCTCTGTAAACTGTACTTTACATTGTCTACATTGTTTACATTGTGTGTCAATGTGTGTGTTTTTAGGCCAATCTGGCAGACTGGCTCTCTCACCTGGGTCTTAGTCAGTACTACCAGGTCCTGGTGCAGAACGGGTATGAAAACATAGACTTCATCTCTGACATCAGCCTTGAAGATCTGCAAGAGATTGGCATCACTAAGCTCGGTGAGTCACAGCCACATTATTAAGATGGGAAATAAGATTATACAATAACAAAGCAACTAGAGATACAGAGCTTTTGATTTTGTTCATTTGATGTAAATTACAAATGTGATTGTGAAACCTTATTGTAAAAGAGTCATAGCTAGACTTTAGTCTGTTCATTTTAAGGATTCTCATGTCCCACTTGTTATGTGGCATTTTACAGCGCAAACATATAAGAATTAAATACCACATAAGTTCTGTTATTGTGTCTGGAATATTTGGACTGAATTTATTCAGCATCTCTGTGGTGACAATGGTTTTCATCAACCACAGCACATTTATTTTGTTAACAAACCTTCATAATTCAAAATAAAGCAAAAAAAAAAAAACAAGTAAACATTTATGAGGAGAAACTTAACTTACACTGCATCTGAAACTCAAAACGCAAAAATAGCATAATAGTTATATCATTATTACACAGCATTTTGCCCCCCCTGTACTGTTTCCTCACGGCCTGGTGGCAAGTGTCCCGTGGCCTATAACCAGTCCACAGTCCAGGGATTGGGAACCTCTGCCTACTGGTGCAGTTTTCTATTTTGTGGTTACTTTAATAAAACAAACACTCTGGAATCTCCTCTAGCTCAGAAGTCTAAATATGTTGTCATTGTCTCTCTACATCACAATAACTGTTCCTCCATTCCTTACCTCCACAACACTGCCTTTCCTCAGGCCATCAGAAGAAGCTGATGTTGGGAGTGAGGAGACTGAAGGAGCTACAGAGAGGAGAGAGCAGTTCTGAGCCTCCTCAGAGCCCCTCCACACCTCCATCCAGCCCTGGTGGCAGCACCAGATCAGAGCCCAGGAGGGAGGCGAGGAAGCAGAGGGACGGTGGCCCCATCCCGCTGGCTAAACCTCGCCCAGGTCTCACACATTCGCAGACCCCTCCCCACACACCGACACAAACCCCGCCACAAACCCCCCCACATGCCCGGACCCAGCAGGCCTCCCCCAGGGCTCGGCCGCGCCCCTCTACTCAGATGGCGGCAGCAGATTCGTCAGTGCCGCTGCTGCGGCTGCCCAGTGAGGAGGAAGAGCGACGGAGAACTCACAGTCTAATTGGCTCAGAATCAGACTCTAGATATGCCACCGTGTGCCGCAGCAGCTCCGCGCGTACTGCCACCTCAAATGATGTCACTGTTAACCGCAGCCAATCATCTGTCACCCTCCGTCCCCGTCGAAAAGGTCGGCCCCCTACACCACCTAAACGGTCCTGTTCTTCCATTACAGGGGGTGACGGGGAGGGAGAGGGACAGGGGGAGGGACTGCTGGGGCTGCCAACCTATCGAGAGCGGCGGGCCAGCGACTGCGGCGGCCTGGGATCAGCTTTAAGAGCTCAGGACTCAGCAGGCCTGGAGAGATCAGAGGGGGCTTCTGGGAGTGTTCGCAGTCTCGCCGCTATGCTGGAAACATCCATCGTGGGTGGAGTCAAAACCCTGCCAAGGAATCTGGGAAGCAGCACCAATTACCTACAGGTGGGTGTCTTTGTGTTTGGTTTGGGCTTTGAGAATTGTATTTTAAATTTTCATTGGTAATGTGCATGCGTAACAGTCATGTGATATCCAGGTGAGTCCGCCTATACTTCGTCGCCAGACAGGCGCAGGAGGTCTTGGATCTGAGGATGATGATGTCATAAGTCGGCGCAGGACCATCAGTGGACCAGAAGGCATTCCTGGGGATCAGACTGACCTGTTACCTCGGCAACCAGCCCAGCAGCGTCCAGAACCCAGGCCCCGCTCCACCGTGGTTACCTCAGCATCAGACATCACAGACGGCACAGCGACGCTCCGAAGGAAGCCACGTCCCCTTGCAACAGACTCTGAAGCCCCTGCATCCGTGGCTACCACTGTTGTTACCATGACAACCAGCTCTGAAACCATACGCAGGAGGCCGCGCACATCCGAGCACACAGAGAGCGTCATTCAAAGCAATAACCAATCAGACTCTCCCAGCAGTCAAACAGATAGTAGCCGGAAAAACGGAGGCGAGGCGCAGCAGAATGGCGGCGTGGTCCTGAGGCGGAGGCCAGCATCTGGGGTCTCTGATAGGACGGAGACCAACAGAGAGAGCTGTGAGTGGATGGAAGCCAGGAAGTCTCTAAAGCCAGCCGTCTCACCCAAACCATCCGCAGCCACCCTGAGGAAGACACAAGCTGATCCCCCAACACCAACTCGCAGGGTCCCCCTACCTGGGCCTGATAGTGCTGAGACGGCACAGAGCCCTGGTGAGACACATACACTCACACACAAACTCAGTTTTTGAAAAAGTAAGCAGGCTCTACATTGTTGAAACCTCTGGTCGGGAGGGGGATTATTGATCTGTATTTCCGTTTACTGATGATAATTTAATAATTAAAAGAACAGGTTTACAATCAGATGAGATAGCAGGAACACTGGAAGGCAAAAACACATGCAGAAGTCAGAAACACTGGGGAAAAAATCCAGAAGCAGAAGCAGAAAGTAACTCAAGGAAGCCGAAAAGATGATCTGACAAAGTGACAAAAGAGGGACGCTGCACATATAGTCCAGGGTTGGTCATGGAATGAGGTGCAGCTGTGGAGAGACAAGGTGACTGCGGGGCTGATTAGGGGATGTGGGAACAGGTGAGGGGATGAAACACTGGAGAGAAAAAACACACACAAGGATAGGAAGCAAAACCATAGCAGACACAACAAGGAAAGTAATTTCAAAATAAAACAGGAAATAACACAAAGTCCAGGGAGTGTCACGGGGGCAGCTCATGACACCTTCATCGAAAAAGTAAGAAACACAGGCAGGAAATGCAAAGATGCCCCCATATAGGGGCTGTAATGAGTTGTCTTGTTTTTGATAACACCTTTGCTAAAATAATTAGCAGATTGGTTGACTGTGAGAAAATGAATCGGCAGCTATTTTGATCTTTTTTATGATTGTTTTGATGGTTACAGCTTCTCAAATATGCTTTTCTCTGTTTTATATTCTCCTCGCTTCATTAGTTCTCAGCAGTTCTTAGTTACAAGAGTTAAACTGTGATAGCTTGAGAGATAATGAAGCACAGATGTTTGTGTTGCCTGCACTAATGTGCACAGATACGTGTAAACAAATGAGACCACTTTGGAGTCATTTGGGCAGTAATTTGGCACACGTACTAGATTAAAAAAAACAAACATCTTTGGTGGATGGAAAATCACGTTTGACGTTAACTAGGTCACAGATAGCTCAACTAGCTTACTCTGTGGTGCAGTAGTTCTGAAGCCACGATGATGCAGGTTATTAAGTTATTAAGATTATTTACATTCTTCACAAATTTTTGTTGGTCTGGTGTCTTATTCATCATGAATTAAATTACTTTTTTTACATAGTTATATAATATATATTTATTTCATTTGGAATAATTTGCTGGTTACACAGTAATAAGCTCATCTCTCTGAGAAACAGACAGACAAATCACAGTGACTAATATAACAGATCTAGGTGCTGTGTGGGAGAACAGATCTATGTAAATGACAGACTGCTGTGGGAGAAAATCTGCCATTTTCTTCCAGCTCTGTCAGTCCTTCTTGCTGTACATTATATTAGAAAACTAGTCAGATATTTGTAGCATTTAGTGACTGCTTTGGTCAATGGTGCATAAGAAAACTGACAGCTTTCTCTCTGATTCTCCCTGACCAGAGCCGAAGCGGGTACCCCCTCCTGTATCCCCCAAACCCCGCGGGCCTCCAACAGCACCTAAACCTGGCAAGGCGGTAGTAGCTTCAGCTACCATGAGCCCGAGCCCTGCTGCTACCAGTCCCACCCCGGCCCCTAAACCCCCCTCTCCGCTCTCAGCTGCCCCCCTTCCAGCTCCTGACACCCCTTCTGCTCCCTCCCCTCTCCGGGACTCCCTCTCACATCCCCGTCTCCAGCCCAGAGTCCCTCCACCCCGTCGCCGCACCCTGTCAAACCTCCCCGCTCCTCCATTGCCGGTGTCTCCATCGACTTGCTGGGAGGGCGGGAGGTGGAGGAGGAAGAGGAGAGGAGGAGAGAGGAAGAGGAGAGGAGCTCGAGAGAGGGAGAACAAGAGGCACAAAGAGCAGGAGGAGGAGAGGAAGAGAGCAGAGGAGGAGAGTCAGAGGGAGCTGGAGAAGAAGCCCTCAAGGAAGGAAGGAGCTGCAGAGGAGGTGTGGAGAGTCAGCAGAGGAGGAGCAGGAGGAAGAGGTGCAGCATCGTTTGGAGGAGACCAGAGCCTCCTTGGCTGCAGCTCTGCAGGCTGTGGAGCACAAAATCAAAGAGGAGGATGCACAAAACGAGTGAGTATTTATGAAGTTAATCACCATGTTTTGCCACAGAATGTACCATTTATATCCTACAACAATCTCTCAGGACTACATGTTGGCATCCGTTGATGCTGTGGAGGATCAGAGCACAAATTAGCTTTTCCATTGGCCAACACTGAGCTGCAAAGTGAGAGGATTATGGAGGTAACAGTCCTGTTCTGATCCATAAACAATGAACCCTCATGCTAGAACCACTTGTACAAACAGGTTCATTCTGCACATACAGGAAGAACGATTAAAGAGAATTTCTTCTAGTTATGAATGAATTCACAAGGGTTCAGACCTATTGTACAAGTCCTGAACAGATTCCCAGGAAACATTAAATCACAGAGTTTAAAGCCAGCTGGAGCCAAAGTTTACACGTCAGAGAAACCAGATAAAACACTAGTATTTCGAAAACACTTTCACTGACTTGAATTCTGGGTCAGTGGTGCAGTGTTGTGTCCTCAAGATGCAGTGACAAACTGGTCTAAATTTCACTTCACAGCCTGATTTGTGCTCAGGCTGGCACCCTCACCATAGCAAATGCTGCTAAGTTGAGTGTGTACTGTAGTATTCCAGAGCCTTACACCACAACAACCAGATGGAAACAAGGCCAACATTTGAACCTCTGCATGACATAAACTTGTTAAGGTTAAGTACTCTAGACATGCTGATTTGTCTAAACCTTAGTCACCGTGGTACAGCTAACACATCTGGAGATACTTTGTTGTGAAGACAACAGAGGAGTGATTGGTGTATCTGTTTACAGCACAACCAACCAGAAACATTGTATTTTTCTTGTAGCCGCTCACATGAAGAGCCACCCTGTGTTTTGCCAGTAATGTTTTTAATGAAGCAGCAGCAGGATCAATGCCTGACGCGTAAACAGACTGAACAGGATGCAGTAAGGCTGTTATAAATTAGATAAAATTGCAGGATCACTCTCACCATGTTTCACACAACAAAGCAGCTATTTTCAGCAAATTAAGCCTTGCTATCCACTGTATTCTCTATCTGCACAGCACCAAACAACATCCAGACACAGTTAGCAACTAGTTGTTTAACTTTAGTGGAGCATTTGTAAAAGTAGAATGCCTCTACTTAAGAGTAATATATATTTTTGTTGTTTTTGTTTTATTAGGTGAGGCAAAATGTTAATATACTTTATATTCTGCTGGGTGGTTTAATCTATAATAACATATATAAATTATACATACAACTTAAAAAGGCAATGATATTGCAGGATACTGCTGAGGAACATTGGGGTTACCATTAAACAAATCTTATAAAATTCTGACTTGACAATGGTAAAACATCTCTAGTTTACTGTACTGGCTCATTATCAGCAAAACTTTCCTTTTTGTCATCCAGCCTCTTCCAGTAAAAGACAACAGTCTCCATCTTGACGACATCGCAGCATGTTTGATGACTTGCAGACCAACCGCTGACGCAATGTCGGATTGACCCTGCTCACGCCTCATTTCCAACGAGCTCATTCCTCCTCCTCTCTCGCCTCCCTCCCCATCATGTGTAGGTGTATCAAGAAGCTGTCCCAAGGCTCGATGCTCTGGCGCCTGGAGAGTGTGTGTTTGAGAGTGTGTCCTCCCGCGCGAAAGGCCTCATGTAGCCTCAGGCATAACGAGGAGGGAAGTCCTCGCGGTGCAGTTTAGCACGCCTCCCGACAGAGGCCCGCCTCCCACACAACCTCTGACCTCTGCAGCCCAGCGAGTCACCGCCGCCCGCCTCAGACGGCTGTGTGGACCCGAGAAGCACAATCATTTTCTTCATCCTTTATCTCTACAGACTTGGCTAGGACAGATGCTAACTCAGTCAGACAGGGACAGGCAGATAAGCATATTGCTTGCAAAAATAAGCACATAAACTGACAGACAGGCAGATAGATAGATAGATAGATAGATAGATAGATAGATAGATAGATAGATAGATAGATAGATAGACAGATGCATACAGATGAGACGCGCTTGAGAATTTCTTAAAAGCACACGGAAAGACAGGCTGCCCGAGTCTGTCTCACTCCCGGCGTCAACAGGATGCATTTTCCAGACCTAATCGTAGAGCCCTCTATTTCTTCTTGTATGAGTGAGGATTGTGTTGAATGGACTTCCCGGACCTGTGTGTTGTCTCTGTTCACGTTGTTGTTGTTGCTGTTGTTGTTATTTATTGTTGCCATGCAGCGTCATACGGGTGTGTAGTCCCTCAAGCAATGCCTGTCAGTGTCCTCCCACCCCACAGTAGTTATACTAATGATCAGAACGACAATATAGATGCGTCCATGAATCTTGAGACACTCACCTACACACACACACATTACATTGGTTTTAATCATGCTGGTGTTCTGCTTTGTTATGTTTAGCCCACCTATGGAGGGGTTTGCTTGGAAGAATCTACACATACTCATTGCAAAACTGGATACGCACACATTCACAAGCAACAACATACATACATACATACACTCATGCGGTATCCCTTTGTCCTGCTGCAGGAACAGTGTTTTTAAAAAGATAATCCCATATTTCAATGCTTTTATATAGTACATCCAGTATAATATGTAGAGTTTATAATATACCTGGGGCTTGAGCTGTTAGAGCCTCTAGTGTTGCTAGTGAAACTGTCAATCTGCCCACCTTCCATCTTGTCCCCGCTTTCTTTTTAAATCTCCTCGTGTCCATTCTGTCAACCTGCATCTCTCTGTGCCTTGGTAGTGTTCTTTCATATATTTAAAATAATTTTTTATGTCTTTTTTTCCACTCCAAATGTTCAATGGTTTTCTCTGTTTAATCACATACCCCCCCACCCCACTCCTTCTAGTGTGTCTGTGGACAAAAGTAGCTTAGGTTGAGTTGTGAGTCCTGTATGATCCCTGACATTGGTCACCCTATCTGCAGTCCTCCTGTAACCATTGAGAAGCCTTGTTTGAGCCCATACATGCCCCCTACCCCGAACCCTAATTCTGTAAGCTGTAATAAGTTGGCTCTATTCTCCCTCAGCTCCCCCTGTTTCAGTGGTCCCCATGTGTAGGCTAAACAGTGGATCAACCACCAGTGTTCATCCCAATGAAGAGTCTACTGCTCTTTATGCTCTTGAAAAACAAAGATATTTGAGAGACAGATGGTTCTATGTGAATAATAAAATTATAATAATAATATTAATAATGATGATGATGGTGATAACTTAGACATTGGAATCGAGGTGAGCTGATTGTTTCGTACATTTCTGGTTGAGTTCTGATGTGTTGTGACGGCTGTTGTGCCATGGTTGGGTTTGAAGTTGTGTTTCTGCTGTGATGATGATTCTGTACAGCTGTGATCAATGTATAAATTAAACTCTACGTGACTCTTTGAGTGTGGTTCTTTATATCTAGGAATAGCTCTGACATGAATGACTTAACACAAAAAAAAACAAAAAATGACTATACAACTTTGATTTCACTCGTCATCCACCCACTTCTACTGTTCATTTACAATAGCTGAAAAAGAGGTTGGGTTGGGATACGATTTTGAGGCCCAGCCTATTTGAGCTAAGAGTTTTGCCAATTGTTAGCTCCCATTGCAAACAGCATAGTCAATTTTTAAGAGGTTAAATTACATGAGGATTTTACAAATATCATATAATGGAATATTTCTCAAGGTGGGTTCTGACATTTTTTAGACAGTTATGGGGCAAAACCACCAATCAAGAAAAAAGCCTATTTATTTGTTTGTTTTTGTCAGAATGATATACCTGGCAGTGTAAACGGCTTTAAAACAATGTTTGGGGCCATATTTTACTACATACATAGACAATTTGTAGGTCAATTCTTGTTTGTTTGTTTGCTTTTTGTGTTTTTGTTGTTGTTGTTGTTGTTTGTTTTTAGCCGGCATAAAATGAGTTTTAGTTCGTTAGTAATCAAAAACTGAGCAACTCCCATGACGCTTTGACAGGGGCCTGCGTCATAGGTCAGCGGGAGATGTAGCTGTTCGATGCTAACACAATCGCCGTCATTTTACCTGGGTGTTAAATCGTAGGTTTTTCAGATATAACTGTTCAGTAAATTAATGGATGAAATAAGGATAATATGGTCAGAAATCACAGTAATAATTCTATTCGCCTTCAGCAAGTCGAAAAACACACAGTCGTTAAAGGAGGGTCTTTCAGTTAGACCGGAGCCGGATATGTTCAACGTTTCCTGGCCCATTCAGCCTCTTCTGGCCGCAGCATGGTGAGACGTTGACCCGTGCTGTATTTTTTACGTTTGTCATTCCGTCGTTTATACCATGACAGCCGGGAGAAGTTGAAAGTCACTCGTCTTCTGTCGCTTGAGGCTACAGTTTGTCCTGGCAAGGAGACCAACGGGTCTTGTGACAGACAAGTGAGTATAAAGTTTATGAGGAGCCACTGGCTGCTACGTTGGTCTGAACAGCAACGTGTATGGTCCATATAGACACAGACTAATACAGCGAATGATGTTGTTTTAATATATATACTTAAATAAAAACAGCAATAATACACAACGCGTAAGTCAGCTCTGATTTGGCAGTGATGGGGAAAACATGATTTAAATTACAGCACTGGAGCAACTGACCGTCCCTTTTTTCCAGCACTTGTGAAAAGGCTCAAGTGAAATCGCTTTTTTTTTTTGTCTCTTCAAATAGACCTGACCTAGACCTGTCTTAGTGTGGTCTGGATAGGGGAACAGTACCACTGATTTAATCTTTCCATAGAGTAGCCAGGTAGCAGCATGTGAGGGGCGGTTCTCACTGTGATTTAAAATGTCATTTTTGTGTCTAATCATCCATATCTCACTCACAGTTGAAGGAAACAGACAGACAGTGGCAGACTAGAAGGATGGAGTCGCCAAGCCACAGACTGAAGATCAGAATAACTTCTTGACGACAGTGCTGAGATTCAAGTTGTGCCAACTTACTCATAAGCGCAGCCAGAGTTTATTCTGTACTTGTACAGGAAAACAGGACAGTTCAGCCAGTGATGACAAACTAAACTAAACTTTTCTGACACCTACTATGAGAGCTGAACTCCAGCTCCTGATTCTAATTCTATTCTGAGGCTACATTATCTGTATAAGTAGCACAGCCTTCACCTCAAAATTGTTACCTTCCTAACTTTTGTTTTAAAACTTTAAACCACTTTACAGGTGAGAAAGAGGAGGCTTCGAAGCTGGACAAAGATCTGAGGCTTTTACATTCCAGATGGATGTGAGAGGAGGTGAGTTCAAACAATATGTTGGCATTTGAAGCACATTTAGCCAGTGACGACAAATCAAATTAACTTTTCTGACACCTACTATGAGAGCTGAACTCCAGCTCCTGATTCTAACTCTAATCTGAGGCTACATTAGTAGCGTTCAGAGCATGTGACGTGCCTGTTACTGTATCTTGAATTGTCCTCTTTTCTCTTACAGTCGGGAGGGGAGCTCCAACCCCTAAGTTTCCAGTGGTGATCACTGATTTGATCAAAGGGGAATACTGCTGATTCTGGTGAGTCTATAAAATATGTTGGCATTTGAAACACTTTTATAGCCAGTGATGACAAATCAAATAAACTTTTCTGACACCTACTATGAGAGCTGAACTCCAGCTCCTGATTCTAGCTTTTTCTCTGAGGCTCCAACAGTAAATCTATGTACACATGATGCTAGTAGCTTTATGTGACTTGAACTGAACTCCTCCCAGGTGGATCATAACACAGAGGAAGTTAATTCTCTCAGACAGATTAAGGATCTGGTTTATTTTAATGGTGAGTCTGTGTGTTTGTGTTGTATATTTGTAGTCCTGCCAGTGATGACAAACTATTTTTTCTGGATACCTCGATGAGAGCTACCAGCTCCTCTGATTCTAATCTTTATCTGAGGCTAATGGATTATTTTACTTTTTCCTTTGTCACAAAAACCTGTTCTAATCTCATCCACATTTCTTTCAGATTTCTCCAATACTTGATGTTGTCCAATACCAGAGGACTGCTGCCTCAAGCTGCACAACAACCGAAATCTAACAAACCACAATTTTAACAAGTTTAATGAAGAACAAAATGACAGAGCCAATATAATGGTGCTGGATAGTATTGAAAACGTACTGCATCAAACTGTCAAAATACATTTGTTGAATAAACAGTGATTCAGTTAACAGTTTACTAAATGGTCTGTGGTAACGCTTAATGGGGAACAGGTTTACACAGCCAGCTGGGAGACGTGAGGGTAATATCTACTGTCTCTGCTAAAGGACACACCAGTAGATATGTTTGTCCATTTTAGATGTGCACTCACTCATTTATAGGCCACATACCTACCTAAAAGTTAAAATAGGATTTAATTTGTTATTCAAATGGCTCAATAGAATTTATCGCCCTTTTCCAGCTGTGTTTCTAACATTAGTGTAACACAACTATTTAACAGCTTCACAGGACAATAACTGCAGTTCAGCTGTCTTGATGGACCCTTTGAAAAAAATTCATGTCAATTTGAGAAGGATGCAGGTTTCAGTTTTGTATTTGATGCAGATTGTCTTTAAATTCATACCGAATAATTAATGTTAAATGCCTTCAAATTGAACAACATGGACCTGAGGGATAAGGAAGATTGGAGCTGTCACACCAGACTTCATAGTCATAGACAGTTCAGTGCCAACACAGAAAATAACTTCACACATTCGGGCTCAAGTACTGTACTTCAGCACAGTCTTGAGGCTACTTTATACTTTTTATCCCATTACATTTCATTGGGAAATATTGTACTTTTACTGCTGTACACTTATTAAACAGCTAAATAGTTACTTTTATCATAGTATACAAAATACAGTATTCTTGTAGATTAAGTTTGTGTATATCCGTACAGGGTTGTAAATTGTTGTCACTTGTCCTGCAACAGGGGAGTCTTGTACCCTTACACACATGTTGCACATGGGATAGCAATGTGCACAAGTCATTATCTTGTGTACATAACATAAAAACCATAGGGACTCTGTATCTTAATGTTTCCGAAGCAAATAAATGCATTTGATTTGCATTTTTTTTTTTACTAACTAAAGTAGATCTTTTGAGAGCAGCACTACTGCTTGGAACTGAAACCAGTAATTTTACACCGTGGTTGTGCTGCTTTTACTCAACTAATGGATCTGAATATTCCAATTACCGCAAAGCAGATCCAACAGTGACGGGGGCTCAAATCAAAATAAATATGATCTGATACAGACTTTGTTGTTTTTATTTTTCTTGTGACTTGTTGGACAGTGGAAAAAAAGAAAAAGATGTCTCTGAGATCATATGAACTGGAGTTCTCTCTGTACTAATTTTTTGTCCTAAACCTCACGTCTCGTGTTACTGAGGACCTCCTGGGGTCTCCGGGTCTGGGGGAATCATCGCATTAACCCAGAAACCGACATCATCTCCGGCCATCGTGAACTGAATTTAACCCCGGCTTGTTTTCCTTTGATCTCGTCCTAATTTGCGTGCTTCCTGCCTCTGCCTCTGCTCAGCGCGTCCGTATTTCCATACAGTGCGTCCCCTCGGCCTCCAGCCCTCATTTGACTGTCAAACCAGGCGGCGGGGCTCTTTCTCCGCCCTGTGCATCCGCATCCAGTTGCTACCAGAGAGGAGCGCAGGGGAGTGCCCTGCGCCGCGGACAGCCGACACATGCGCAACCTCCTCCTCCTCCTCCCCTCCTTCTTCTTCTTCCTTTGTACTAAAGCCGACCTATCTACCAGAGAAACCCCACTGTTCTCCCGTCTGTCAGCGGTTCTTGTCGCTGTTAAAGCCCAGTCTGGCATCCTTCATCAACCGGCTGCATTAATGAAATCGACCAGTGTCCCTCTCCGGGTAGGCCTGACGGTAAGAGCGCGCTGTTTTGCGCGTGGGGGTGAGGGGGTTGGGGCAGATATGTGCGCCCGTCCACATTTAATCACGATACATCTGGTGTTTGAGCTGATTTTTAGCTTCTCGGTGACCGCTCACTCCTCGATTGATCCTCCCACACACTAATGATTATACAAAAGCGACTCTGCATCTGATGTAATGTGCATCGCAGCCTGAAATATCTCTGACTGCTGGAGGATGGAGACTGATGTCACTGTTAAATACATTTGTAGGACAGTATAATTAAATGACAAGGCCTTTTCGGAACAGCTGGTTGCTGAGATACACACAGCAGGATGATGCTGCTGGTGGAGGAGGAACAGGCACGTATGGCCACCTACTTAGATCCATTAAAAGATGAGGAGGATGAGAGATGAGACAGGGAGGTGAGGATGAGACGGAGAGACAGTTTGCGGAGAGGACCATACTGACCCATGGCTGGCCTCAACTCTCATCTGGGCCCTCTCTCTCTCTCTCTCTCTCTCTCTCTCTCTCTCTCTCTCTCTCTCTCTCTCTCTCTCTCTCTCTCTCTCTCTCTCTCTCTCTCTGCTGTAATGTGGTCGTGGCAGGGTGGGGCAGGATTTACAATAAGTAGAAATGAAGACAGTGAAGGCAGCCAGTGTACTTAGATTACTCCAAGGCTATTTTGTAAACATTAGAGATGTAAAAACAAAGTGCATTCCCTCAAGTACTGTACTTAAGTTGAGTATAAAGACCTTAAAACTGTAGTTTTGCTCTGTAATTAAATACTTTTACCCATACATTTACCTGACAGTTGCAGTAATTTACTGTGCGTTGTAATGTAAACAAAGTGCTGTACTTAAATACATTTAATCTGTTTGTTACCTATACCCATTTGGTACAACCTCATATCACCACATCCAATGGAGGAAGAGGTGGGTACTCACAGCCTCCTGAAGTAAAAGTAGCACACCAGTGCAGAACATAAGTAAAAATCCTATTGAAATTCTTTTACTTAAATTTGGATTAATGCACATTATATTACGGGATTAGTTACGATGCATTTTGTGCGCATTACTCCAACTGATGAAGGTGGAAACAATTGTAATTACTTTAAATACTATTTGCAGTCAGAATATCACCCAGGATCAGTCACACCTCAAAAATGGAATATACACCACACACTATTTGTTGATAATAATTAATACTATTGTTGGACTTCAGGTTTAAAATAAATGAAGCGGAGTAATGCTTCTGAAATGTTATGGAGTAGAAGTATAAAGTAGCAAGAAATGGAAATACTATGTAAACTACAAGCACCTCGAACTGTATTGAAGTACAGTACTTGTGTGTAAATGTATTTAGTTGCTAGTTACTTGCAAATACACAGGAAGTTTATAGAATATGAATAGACGATTTGAAAAGTTCTCATCAAAAACCTAAAATATTATTAAAATATCCTTTTCTGGTAGAAATACAACTTTCAGTGGGATTATCATCTTGAAAATTGCATTATCACTCACTACATTCACATGCACAACTTTATTCAGTTTGCCCTCATTCTAAAGAGGACAATATGCTCACAAAGCTGTTTACATGCCTAACGAAATGAATATTCACTAATATATTAAGATGATTACAAATGCCTCAGGCTCTCCTGCAAAACTGTTGTCTAGGTTGGTTTGCTTGTAATGCACAGAGCTCAACATCAGGTGAAGAGGCTGTGTGTCCTTTAACAGCCGAAACTCTGAAATGAGACACATACGCTAAATGAATATGCCCCAAGAATTCTCCCAATTTCTCAATTAGAAGAAGTTTTGCTATTTCTCAGAAGTTAAAAATTACTTCTATCAAACTCACTGATAAATGGTCTCAGATACTGGATCAGCATGACATTTTATTTCTGTGCGAATACAGTTTGTCCTATCAACCATTTCTGTAAGCTCAGTGACGCCTTTTCAAATCTCTCTGACCATCTAGTCCTTGTAAGATTTTTCTCAGACAGAGCACTGGTTCCCATTCTAAGGGTTGTGATATGGGATTAACAGGGAGGAAATGAGAAAAACATTTCTGTGGAGCAGAAAGTAGCAGAAATCTAAACTGCTTTTTCTTTTGCAAATACTAGTGTCCTTTAGAGTTGCAAATAACAGGTCATTGATCAATTTTTCTTGAAGTTGAAAGAAAAATAAAATTCAACAACTATTTTAATTAAAAATTATTTTTTTAATTATTGATTTAAAATGCCAAAGATTTTCTGATTCCAGATTCTCAAATGTGAGGATTTTATGTTTTTCTTATCCGACATGATAGAAAACTGAACACTTAGTTGACAAAAACAAGAGACATCATGTTGAGCTGGAAAATGTAACCAGCATTTTTCACATTTTCGACATATTACAGCTAAACGATCATAATTAATAATCTGCAGATTAAGTAACAATGAAATGGATAGACGCATGATGAAGAGTTGTAAGGGGACGTTAATTCATTTTAAAAGCTAAACTGTGAAGAAGTGACATAGAGTGGCATCCTGACTGAACTTTTCTTGTCTCTCCAACTACTCATGTAAGTGTAGGACAACGGTTTCTGATTTACACAGAAGAGAGCACTGATACAAGACTTTAATGCAGCTGAACTTCACTGCAGAACTGAACGGCTCAGTCACAACAAAACTTGTGATCCATTTTGATTTCTGCCTATATGTTTTGATGTGATTTTTGTGTGTCTGAACACTTGCAGTAGCCCTCCATCTACTCAATCTTCTGTGTTTTTGTTGTGTGTGCGCGTGTGAGCAGCGGTATCATCATGGAGGAGCTAGACGTCCCACAGATGAGGAGAGAAGTGGAAAGCCTTCAGTATCAGCTGGCAATCAACAGAGAGAAGTCCTCCATCACTGTTACCGAGTGAGTGTTCACTGTACACACTTTCTCTCTCTCACACACACACACACACACACACACACACACACACGATCCTCTTAAGTGCTGAGTATCAGATTCGTGCTGACGGCGTGTTTTTGTTTTTTGCAGGCTGGTGAAGTGGATCGAGGGATGTGTTTGTGAAGATCCATTCCTGAACCCCGAGCTGATGAGAGCCAACCCCTGGGTTGAGAAGGGCAAGTGTGTGATCCTCTAGTATCACACACACATACATACACACAAAATCACGGATGCATAGAAACTAAAGAATCACGCACTCCTACACACAGTCACGCTGCACTAACTTTCTCTTTCTCTCTCTCTCACACACACACACACACATTATTGCTAATTATGATGTTTATTTATTTGGAGACTCCTGAATGCTGTTAATTTATGTGAAGATTCCTGTGTGTGTGAGTGTACAGCACTGAGTAGCTTTCTAGAGGTTTGTTTTGATGGACTGCTGAGAAATGTTCAAAAAACACAATGTTTTTATTGGCTCTTTACACTGTCAATCAAAATAAAGACTGTTTTGAATCTAACACGTGGATGTTTGGATTGATTCAGACGCTTGCATGCAACACAGGCTAAAGATATACAGCTGAGGCAGTTATGTGTGTGTGTGTGAGTGTGTGTGTTACAGTAGTTCTCTGATGTAGACATTTCGCCTGACAGCGTTGGACATGCCCTCATTGAACCGAAACACACGTCACTGTTGCCCACTGCCTTTCCCATAGCAAGAACTCAACACTTCACCTGCAGCAAGAGAAACAGAGCAATAAAAAGTTGTTTGACAGGGAAAATGATTGATGACAAGTTAAATGATTATCCAAGAAAAGATGAACCGAGGAGACTGGACTTAATTCTGGATGATTTACTTGGTCTAAATTGTCTTAATTACAACAAGCAGTCCAAACTCCACAGACATTCAGTTCATTTTTACAGAAGATGAAGAAACTACAAATATTCACATTTTTAGAAACTGGAACCAGTGAGTTTCTACTGCCCGTTTGAGCTTAAAACACAACTTCAATCAACTGATTATTGGAATTATTGCTGATTAATTTTCTGTGGATCGATTTAATCAATTCAGCTTCTTGATTAACCATTTAAAGTTTTAAAATTACTCATCCAATGTGAGGATTTTATTGAGACAACATAAGCAAATAAAATAAAACAAATAAATGAAATAATCACCTCTTGCTATGAAAACAAGAGAGATGGGTAATTAACATTTCATTAATGCCTACTTTAATTTTTATCATAATAAAAATAATCATCTTGAGTTTCTCCAACTTTAACACTTCAGCCTAAATTATACTTTTTAGCATCCGTGTGTGATGTATTTTTAGATGTCAATTAAACTTTTTTATATTTTTGTATCACAACTCAGAGTATCTACAGAGAAAGCAAGTATTGAGCCAATAGTAGTGTTGTCTTTTTAGTGAAAACTACACACCACACTGCATTAAACTCACTGGGAGGCTTACATGTAAGGGTACATGAGCCTGCTCTACGGTCCCATCCACCTTAACCAGGTCAGTCTCAGTACAGATACAGATTGTGAATCTTTTTCTCAAAATAAAAGACTGTACATGCCTACAGTCATTCTGACTTGGGGTGTCCATTTACATTTTACATAGTACATCAGGGACTCAAATCATGAATCTAAAAAAGTGGTGTAGATCATTCCACATCCAGTCATTCTTAAACTGATGTCCAGGGGAATCAGGGCTAGGATTTTAGCTTAGTCGTCAGAGCTCATGATGTTCCCATTTTGACCTACAAAGTCATTAGCTCTGTACATCTACCCTGATTAACCTGCTGATCAATTTCCGATGCACCGTTTTCAGGAAGTGTTAGTGATTTTAATGGGTCTGCTTTATTAGCTACGATCACTGAAAGCTGAAGCTGGGCCTGTGTTAAAGACTGAATAAAAATGTACAGGGTGTTGTAAAGCATGTTTTGAATTACAGTTAAAGTCGACATCTATCTAACAGCTGTCGTGACTATTGAGATTTAAATGTATACATTTCCCAGTTTTATGTTGAATAGAACAAGTTCCACTTTATGTTCATACAGTAGATGGAGAATTACTGGATAAGAAATATAAGTAATAACTCTGTGTCTACTGAGGGAACAGTAAAAATGCACCTCAAAACTACAGGAACTCACGCGAAAATAATACTTGGAGACGGAAAACAAATTGCACAATTCTGATAGCGCCCTGGTGTTTATAAATGTTCTATTTGTGTGGAGCTGAAATATATGAGGTCAAACCACAGTAACTACTTCTAAATCCTTAGATTAGGTTTTGTTATTATAGACCCTTAAATTTAGTGATATTTTATATGTAATTTATATAGATAAAGTATGTAGATTCTTTATTCCATTGGCTGATGTTCAACATAAGGAGGAGACTGTAGATCAGGGCTGTGCTTACCGCCCTTTTGTTGATAAATAAAGAGATCATTAAGGGTGGCAGCGCTGCTGACAGTCCAGATCTCCTGCCCGCGGTCTGCTACACAGCAATTAAATTAGAAATATAACACACATCAGTTATCTTCTGGTGTTTGACCCGATGTGCCTTGGAGGCTTTTTTCCTGAACAGCCTGTTGTCTCAGAGGGTTTGGATATGAAGGTTGCCACCAATGTCACTGAGCACAAAGTGTCTGCAGTTACCTGTGTCTGAGGACGGCCAAGTGGCTCTGAGGTTTGGGGCGTCATTTCGACCAAGAACGCACCTCTGGCTGCAGGACACAAACACAGAGAGACGAGGGAGATCTAGACCAGGAAGTTTCAAACCATCAGTCCCTAACATTATGGGTATAAATACAACAACTGCACCTCTCCTCACACACACACACACCACCTCTCATTAGCCTAATTTCTCAGTTTCACCATTAACAAATTTATGGCTTCATTATCCCTCATTTCTGCCTCTAGAGGCTCCCTCTCTTCACCACTCTATTACTGTACATGTCAATTGAAGCTCATTCAATCAGGGTTTCTGTACGTTCAGCACACACAGATGCTGGCTGCTCCTCTGTGGTGCCACCCCACAGGCATTAACTAACACATACAACTGTGGGAGACTCCCACCAGTAGGAAGGATGCGCTGTCGCCTACCCGGGCCGACTAGGTGCTCAAATAACCCAAGAACCACTACAAAGTTGAATCATCTGTAATTCAATAATTGACTACCATTTTGTAGTGTGGAGATTAACAACCCTTTAATGATGATTTTCATTCAGTGGTGACATTTTTTTATTTAAAAGATAGATAAATATATAGATTTAGATAAATATTAAATGTCCTTTAGGTCTTGATAGAGGAGAATGGATTTTTACAACTGGGTGCTTCTGGCCAGTTCACCCAGAACGCATTTAAGGCCACCTGGTATTGACACCTGTATCTTGACATTATCTGGATATCTGGACCATGGGTCTCTGTATTACACGCTGCTTTAAAATGCATTCTTGTTAACTGAGATTGATCTCAATATGTCAGCTACTTTGCAGTGTTGGCCGACCTGTCAACAGACAGCATATCCTATGTCAGGAAACAATGCCTCAAAAATGGACATCATTTCTAAATCATTTTTACAGGGGAAGACTTGTAGGCTCATTGGTAAGGCAGTCCACCTCAAATGGTCTGCTGATCCAACTGCATACCATTCTCATTGTGTTTGTATATTTATATTCCGGTATTTTTTCCTTATCCGGATACAGACTGCATCTTAATGCTAGGAGTAAACAGGTATAAGATCAGCTCTTCATTATTCTTCACCACATCTTTCTTTATTTGCTTTGGTTTTGCTGAATTTTATTTCACCATTCACACACACAATCACTCATATTTGTTACTGGTTACTGTTTTGGTACAACTATATTTCCTCTCTTTTCATGGCCTCTAGAGAGTCCTGACACCTCAAAGTGACAAAACCGTTTGTGTGTTTGTGTGTCTCACCCTGGTGTCCACTGTGGTCTGTTTGACAATGTTCTCCAACCTCTGCTGATGGTTCCTGGTTGGTTTAGACCAGTACTTTTTTCTTCCTCTTCTGCATCTGCATGAATACATTAATTTATGAACACACACGGTGACATGATTGTCTCAGGCTGTAACTGTATTTGGAAGACTCACCACTGCAGGTTTCTCTGCAGCATCAGTTGCTCAGCCTCCTCATCCCTCTCCTGCTCCATCTCTCTGCTGATGGTTTGTTTGGCCTGACACGGGCCAGCTGATGGCGGGCAGGCCTGAAACCCTACTACTTCCTCAACACGCCTGCAAACACACACAAACAAAATAAATAAATAGCTCTTCACAAACAACAAGAAGGCTACATAGTTACACATAAACACCCCTTTAATATGATGTGCAACTGGACACAGAGGTGAACCCGTTAGATGACAAACAAAATAACAAAAAGCTTCCACTTTGGTGGCATGGTTTGTTTCCCCAGAATAAACCCCAAATCTGTATTATCTAAAACCTTAATCCTTCCACCGCTGATCTCCATCCACACACACACAGTACATGGCAGGAAACTTCCCCACTCAACGCTTGATGGACCTAAATATAAAACGTGAATAAAATAATACCAGTCTGTGTGGCTGAGGGTTATTTATTGCAAGTTATCACTTAAAATATCAGTGCTGTCATCACTAGAACTTTCCAACACATCTTCGCTTTTTAACATGATGCTGTACACTAATGTGCAGCTTAATATTAAGAGATTAAACCTCTGACAAAGATACATTATCTGTTTAGTAATTAGAGGTGTGAGCACAGCAGTATCTGACCTGCTTTTACAACAAGTGATATAATTCACAATTTTTTTTACATTTTATCTCTATCTCAGTGATAATTGTTAACTACAATACAGCTATGAGTAACAACTATTTTCACTACGGATTAATCCGGGCCAATAGTTTGATCAGTTAATCTTGATATTGCCTTTGTGTTTCATTTAATGCCTTTAGGTCTGTAAATTAGGGTGAAAGATGCTGTACAAATAAACTAACAGCATCTCTAAAATGTCAGAAAATAATAAAAAATACTCAATCACACTTTCCTTAAGCCCATCTTGTCATATTAAACTACTTGTTTGCTCAATCGACAATGTGGGAAATCCAAAGACGAGGAAAACCTGAGGCTAAAATGAAAAGGCTAAGACCAGAGAATATTTTGGCATCTTGCAATAAAGAATGACTCCAATGATTAATCAATGATAAAAGTTGGTGCCAACTGATTTTCTTTGCTCTACTAATCATTTCAGTACTTAACCACATCTACATTTGTTCCAGTAGTATCATACATTGTCAGAGCATTGAGCATATTCCAAAACAAACCAGAAAAAGGAAGTCATTAAAGCACAAACAGTCATAGGTCTTAAATGAAGCAGCAACAAACTCATGG